>WHSA01000609.1:237500-310619 GCA_012931725.1 Litsea cubeba
ATTTGATGAAATCAGGAGTTTTCCGGAACATATCCAATATTGGGCTCATATTGTCCGGAACGAAAAATGGTGCAACTTTAATTCTTGGTTCGAATCCAACAGAAGCCCGAGTGAGAAGATATGGTCAAAAAGAAGATTTTGACTAAATTAGAATTAAATTAATTATTTTATTCCATCTACAATCCCATATCACTTCAAATTCTCTCAAAAATCATACGGGTGCATTCCATCTCCAACGATTTTCTTTCTATTCTTTCTTTCATCTCTCATCCTCTCCTACTTTATCTCTCCTTCATTCTTTTTCTCTCCAATCACATGGGTCCACATCAACTAACTTCTCTTCTCTCTCTAATCAAACTCTCCACTATAAAGGCTCCATTCCATACCCAGCGTACAAGAGATTCTACACAGCAATTCTCCACAGCAATTCTTCCCCATTGCACGTTTTTTTCTCTCTCTCTCTCTTTCTTTCTTTTTGCTACTCTTTTCTTTGCAAGTTAGTATGGCCTTGTGTGGCTAATTTTATGTAATTGGTTGAAGAAGATTGAAGCCTCGGAATAATTACTGTGTGATCTAATTTATTTTCATTATTCAATTTATGCTTTGAATATGGGTTGTTCTTCTATGCTTAATTTCTTATATGATTGTTTCGTTTAATTGCTAGGATACATACTAGTTTATTTTTCGTTACAATTTAATGCTAAATTAGAAATCAAATCCGTAATTGTTTGATCCCTCTAATTTGTGAAGCAACTAATATTTAATAATCTGCTGCTTTGGAAATTATTAGATATTAGGAAGAACACCTGGCTAAATTAAATGCAACCGCATGTGTTTGTGTTGTTTACATTTATCAATCTCTCAAGGTCTTAATGCTGTTACTAGATTAAATCTTTGGCGCTTGTCGTGGATTGTTTAGTAATTAGGGATAATTAGAGCGTGTGTTTTCTAATTAACTAATTAAGGAGGTAGGAATTTAATTCCAATGATGAATATTCAAAGTATTAGTTGATTTATTTTTGCATCAATGATCAGTATTTAATTTCCAATGGTGAATGTTAACTTTGACCAATGGTTGTTAATTTGATTGAATTTCTTAAATTATTGCTCTTTATTTATTTTTATTTGTTTTTTTTGCTTTCAATATAATCAAAACCCCCATCTTTGATCACATAGCATAAAATTTGGCTAAACACTCTCCGAGGGAACGATCCTTACTCGCACTACTACGTATATTTTTAGGAGTAAAGGTCTTATTATATTTGGGTGCTTGCGACAGCACGACCAAATTTTGAGCCATATTTGCAATCAAGTTCCTCGCGGCGTCGGGAGTTTTATCCACCAATGCTCCTCCACTAGCAGCATCAATCATGCCCCTATCAGTGGGTAGAAGGCCCTCATAGAAATACTGGATAAGTAGCTGCTCACTAATTTGATGGTAGGGGTAGCTTGCACATAACTTCTTGAAACGCTCCCAGTATTCATGCAGGGACTCTCCGTTGTGTTGCCTTACACCACAGATTTCTTTTCGAATGTTGGCCGCCCTTGAAGCTGGGAAATATTTCTCTAAAAATAACTTCTTCATCTCGTTCCATGTGGTAATACTGCCGGATGGTAGATAATAGAGCCAATCCTTGCCGAATCTTTCAAAGAAAACAGAAAGGCTCTTAATTTAATTTGTTCTTCAGTCACCGCCGTAGGTTTCATACTCGTGCATACCACATGAAACTCCTTTAGATGCTTGTGAGGATCTTCACCTGCAAGGCCATGAAAAGTGGGCAAGAGATGTATTAGTCCAGATTTTAATTCAAAAGTAATATTAGCATCTAAAGTAGGGAACGTTACGCATAAGGGTTGTTGATTCAAATCAGGGGTGGCAAGCTCTTTCAAAGTCCGATTTCCAGCCATGACTTCTTCCTCGTCTAAATTAAAATCGCTAGCAAATAGGGAATCAAGAGCTAGATCGTTTTCTTCAAGATTTCTCCGAGCTTCCCTCCTTAACCTGCTTAAAGTTCTTTCTATTTCTGGATCGTACTGCAAATCACCTTGATTAGAAGATCGAGTTTCAGGCATATACTGTCAAGAAGAAAAAAAAAATTAATCAAGAAAATCTAGAGTAATTAAAAAAATAATAAAAATAAAGTAAAAAAAATCTATACTAAAATAAAATAAAAATTGTTAAAAATAAAAATTTGAAGCATAAAAATTAAACTCTAAATTTTTTTTCTTTTTTTTTTTAATTTAAAAAATAATAAAAAAAATAAAAATAAAAATTGCAGAAATATGATGTCAGCAAGGCTGACGTCAGCCAAGAGTATGCTGGCGGTGAGGTTGGAAGTTGCTGTAATGGCTTTGGGTGATGATGGCAGGGAGTGAGATGATATGAGATAAAGAGATAAGATGATATGAGATAATGAGATGAGATGATATGATGGCTAAAAGAGATGAAATAAAGATGAGATGAAGTCAGAGATGGAAGAAAGTTGATAGATCAAGTCAGATGCAGATCTACTGAGATAGAGAGATAGCGGGCGCTGGCTGGGCGATGCAAAATTTTTTATTTTTTATTTTTTTTTCACGAAAAGCATAAAAATCAACTAGAATAAAACTCCCCGGCAACGGCGCCAAAATTTGGTCGTGCTGTCACAGGCACCCAAATATAATAAGACCTTTACTCCTAAAAATATATGTAGTAGTGCGAGTAAGGATCGTTCCCTCGGAGAGTGTTTAGCCAAATTTTATGCTATGTGATCAAAGATGGGTTTTTGATTATATTGAAAGCAAAAAAAAAACAAATAAAGAGCAATAATTTAAGAAATTCAATCAACTTAACAAGCATTGGTCAAAGTTAACATCCACCATTGGAAATTAAATACTGATCATTGATGCAAAAATAAATCAACTAATACTTTGAATATTCATCATTGGAATTAAATTCCTACCTCCTTAATTAGTTAATTAGAAAACACGCGGTCTAATTATCCCTAATTACTAAACAATCCAAGACAAGCGCCAAAGATTTAATCTAGTAACAGCATTAAGACCTTGAGAGATTGATAAATCTAAACAACACAAACACATGCGGTTGCATTTAATTTAGCCAGGTGTTCTTCCTATTATCTAATAATTTCCAAAGCACCAAATTATTAAATATTAGTTGCTTCGCAAATTAAAGGGATCAAACAATTACGGATTTGATTTCTAATTTAGCATTAAATTGTAACGAAAAATAAACTAGTATGCATCCTAGCAATTAAACGAAACAATCATGATAACAAATTAAGCATAGAAGAACAACCCATATTCAAAGCATAAATTGAATAATGAAAATAAATTAGATCTGACAGTATTTATTCCGAGGCTTCAATCTTCTTCAACCAATTACATAAAATTAGCCACGCAGCGCCATACTGACTTGCAAAGAAAAGAGTAGAAAAAAGAAAGAAAGAGAGAGAGAGAGAGAGAAAAACATGCAATGGGGAGGAATTGCTGTGGAGAATCTCTTGTGCGCTGGGTATGGAATGGAGCCTTTATAGTGGAGAGTTTGATTAGAGAGAGAAGAGAAGTTAGGTGATGTGGACCCATGTGATTGGAGAGAAAAAGAATGAAGGAGAGATAAAGTAGGAGAGGATGAGAGATGAAAGAGAGAATAGAAAGAAAATTGTTGGAGATGGAATGCACCCGTACGATTTTTGAGAGAATTTGAAGTGATGTGGGATTGTAGATGAAATAAAATAATTAATTAAATTCTAACTTAGTCAAAATCTTCTTTTTGACCATATCTTCTCACTCGGGCTTCTGTTGGATTCGAACCAAGAATTAAAGTTGCACCATTTTTCGTTCCGGACAATATGAGCCCAATATTGGATATGTTCCGGGAAACTCCTGATTTCATCAAATTTACCACAATGCCCTTCTGCTTGATTCTTCGTCCATTTAGCATCAAATATGAGCACTTCTCTTGCAACTCAGATCTGAAAGCTTCTTGATTCAGCAAGAATCTCTCAAAACTCAAAACATAAAAGTTGTAGATCTTTTTCTTGGCATTCCATAGCATCTTGAATCATCTCAATTGGAGTTCGGAGGAGAGAATTATGCCCAAATTACGAAGCGATGTCAAAACTATCCAAAATCACTCAATTAGCTTTGTTTTGCACACAACACCTCCATTTGCATCCTAAAGCAAAATATAAGAATAATGAGTACATTTAGGCATCAAATAAGTATAAAGGACTAAACATTAATGGAGAAAAATATAACATTTTGCATTCTCATCAATGACCTTGGCCCATACTGCATCAGTTTTACATGACATTTATCCAACGGTGGTTCCATTTTGATGGAAGTGAAATTGTTACGATGCCTATGTGTTCATGGTCATTTGATATGGATGGCTTGGATTGGTGGATGGTGTCAAGTTGCCAATCTCTACCTTGTCATGATAGTTTAAACCTATGGTTTACATCATTAGGTCATGGGTTCGAGATATGGCACCAACAAAGAGGGGTGGGGGGATGATATCAAGTTCAACCAGCCAATACATCCCAAAAGCTTAAGCTGTTAGAAAGTGGAAGATCAATCTACTTAACACCCCCCCTCGAATGGGACACCGTTTGAATTCGCAATCCACATGTGCCTGCCCATGCCACATGAGGGAACAACTCCTTCCCAAGGGACCTGGCGCGGCTCTGATATCATTTCAAGTCTGACTAGCCAATACATCCAAAAAGCTTAAGCTAGCTCTTAGAAAGTAGAAGACCAATCTACTTAACAGATGGTGGGCCCAAGATATGGTTTTTAAAAAAGTAAAGCATGCTCAACTTATAGAAGTAGGAATAAGCTGAATGGACTCTTATTCTTATAACCACTTAATCATATTTCTATTTTGATAGGATATTTGTTTCTCCATGCCTCTCTTTCATTCTGAAGTAGAACAAACTACTGCAGAAGACCTTGTTGAACTCTCTGAGATAGAGAAGTGTAACCATGGCCAGGTCCCTCGAACTTATCCTTTCACTGTTATTTAGCCTTTTTATTTATTTATTTTTTCAATATTGTGCACTGGCCTTTCTTGCATGTTCTTGATGGAGTTATTTATTATGTGTGATATTTGCAGGCTCGACGTTCAAATTCCATGTCGGATGTGGACAACAGCTCTAAGTCCCTCCTGGCTTCCATTGGAAGTGAGGCTGTCCATGGACTGTATGATTTTTTAATAAACTACAGGTGAACATAATCAAATGATGACTAATGATATCATACTTAAAGTTTGACTTTTTTTGCGATTTTCTTCTTTCATTTCTTTCTCATGGATCTCAGTTTTCTCTGATTGGTTTTGCCAGGTCTTTCTTTAGTTCTTTGACTGGAACTGATGTTCCCATAATGTATTCACCTGTGCCATTCCAGAATGCCTCTCTTTGTGTTCCTGAGGTGGGTGTGGTCTATTTGCTTGGTACTACCAGTGTTACAGTGGCTAAGTTGCTTTTATTCCCAATTATAATTCTTCAACAAATCAGCTTACTTCTGTCGTGAGCACCACTATTATCAAGCATATTATCTATTATCTGCACACGAATTAGGGTTACTACTTTTAATGTGAAATATGACAAGTGGAAATGCCTAATCGAGTATTAGACATATTTAGGGGTCGATACTCAATAGGAGTGTTGATAGGCTAGGTTGTTTATATCTGAGCCCTGTTCTATCCTCGGCCAGCAATAACTATATCAGGACATGATTTAACTGCGACCTTGTCCTTATAAGAAAATGATAGGAAACCTGGTCTATTCGTTTATCAGACTGAAAATTAAAATAACGTGCCTATGTGCTTAAACATGTGGCAGTAAAAGTAAGACTAATGGATTTTGGATTATGCATTAGGCTTCTGTGCTAGACTTGTCACGGGGTACGGTGACTGGTGAGGCCTTAGGCCTTCTGGAGTGGCTCTGCTTAAGAAAATTATGTGAGGATCAAGTTTTCTTTCCCCTTTCTTGTCTGTAATTATAGTTTGTCATCTAAAATATTATTTTTATATGATATTTGCCTCTTATTTAAAATTACAGGATAAGATGTTGGAGATGCAGTCTGAGTCCCTAGAAGAAGGTTCTACTCCCATGACTGAGGACGACATTGCTAATAAAGTCTTAGGTGCAAAACTAGGTTACATCGGTGGTCTTGGTCACGACGTGGACCCAATGTCATCCTCCTCCTCCTATTATTATCCAGAGGTTAAGGAACTTAGGAGGAGAGCTGAGGCAGCTGAGAGACAGGCTGAGGAGTATGAGAGACAGGCGCAAGAGCTCACAACGCGTTTACATGAAAACGAGGACAGGGTAGAGGAGTTACAAAACTGGAAAGCAGCTTCTGAAGCTAAGTTGGACTTTCTCATGGCGCACATTGGGGCCAACTTTTCTGTGGTATGTATTTACATATGAAAATGTGTTCATCTTTATCTTTATTTGTGGTATGAAAGTATATAAAGTTTTATGTCTATTGGTTTTTGTTTTTTGTTTGGAAATTTTTTTATATTTTCTTCTCTCTCATCTCTCTCTTCTTTGATTCCTTTTCTGGTTCGTCTTCTTCCTCATCTTTTAGATGATTTTTGGGTTCTTGATACTGGGGTTTTGAAGATGCTGTGAGTTGCGTGTCTGTCTGAGTTGATCTTGGTGTTTGGGGATGAGTTTGACCTGTTTGGATTAGCTTATGGCACGGTGGGACTGATGCGTAACCATTTTGCTGTGTGGTGGTTAGGAGATTGGAGTTTGAATCCATTCTTCAAAAAAAAAAAAAAAAAGAAAAAAAAAAGATTGGAGCTTGAATACTGTTTGTTGTTGTTTTTGGCCTGAAGTTTATATTGGTGATTGGTGTTTGTGTTGATGTGGTTTGTAATGGAGAAGGTGGGGCACTGTTTGTGATTTTGATCCTGTTGCAGCTCAAAATGCATTGCAGAGGTAATACTGCGGCAATTAGGAAAAGTTGCATTCCCTAAATCCCAGTTGAATGCAAAGTGCACATAAAAAAAAGACTATCTTGAAAATTCCTTTGGAATTGATGGAAATTCCACTGCCAGACACAGGGACATGGATTTTTCCTGTCCACGGGTCTCTGAAACTCCAGCATCTCAGATTTTTCATTCTCAGATTTCACTATCAAATGGTCTCTAGAAGTCAATACTATTTTTTTTCCATGAATATATTTTATTTTAATTATTTTAATGTGGCAGCAGGACCCATATGCTTTCGAGCCACATTGCTTTCTGCAGGAGAGATGATGTATATTATTACCTTTGCTTCAAGTGCCCAAAGACCCATTGGAAAATTCTGTTTGTTTTTTTTTTTTAGCTTTAAAAGTCTACATTTGACAGCCACTAGTTAAGGGCCATGATAATAACCATTCCAAGTGGTTTTCTGGACTTATTGGTTTGTGAAGTAGATGGTTTTGATTGTTCTGCATTCTAAAACACAAAGTTCTAATGAAACCCAACAGGTTTTACCAGAGCTTATTTGTTATAGATTGGCCGAAATTGTGGACTTTGAAATGGTAGCCCATGCAAGATTTACTACAGGGGGTTGAGGCTTTATACCCAGTTTTGATCTGTTGACTACTGAGTGTGTGCCATGGAGAAGGTTTACAACGATGCCTTATAACCAGTTTCTCCAATGCATTACTGCTAGGATAAGTTCCATTCCAAATCTGATTAATGTGCAAAGACATGTGATTGAACTCATTTTTCTCTCATTTTACATTAACATTGTGGTTGCCACCATCCACTAGTTTCCTTCATTAAAATGCAAGTGATTTCCTTTTGGCCTTGTTATCCAAATACAGACCCTTTTTCATCCTCCGACCTTGTCCCAGGGCCCTATTGGCCATTCACCTACTAATACAATCAAAAATCATGGACAAGAGATTACATCTCTGATTTCCCTGTAATTATATGGCAATCTTCAGCCCCTTTATTACAAATCTGTATATGCATAGCTTCTACTTGCCTTGCTGTAGATTATATGCCTTGCTTTATTCCAAATCTGTATATGTAATTATATGCCTTGCTGTATATTCCAACTCTACTTGCTGTTTCTTAATTGGCGTCGCCTTCATATATAACCAATTTACTTTTTTGAAATTGCAGAATGGTTCAACATCATGAACACTACACCATTTCAGGACATACCTAACGGTTTAAAACCGTTACTAAAAAAATTTGTAACGGTTTTTCTGGGTCACAGTTTGGGTGTTTCTAATCTGTTATAAACATTCCTAACGGTTATAAACCATTACAAACATATTAATTGTAACGCTTTATTCCCGTTACTGAGATTAGTTCCTAACGGTTTTAATGCTCATTTGTGTTAATAATTTTAAATAAAAAAGTAACAGTTTCGCAAGTTTTGTAACGGTAATTTACACTTAAATATTTGTAACGGTTTTCAAAATTTTGTAACGGTTTTTCATGCCAAATTTGTGTTACTGATTCATAACATTCCTAACGGTTGTGAAATCTTTTGTAACATTTTTTAAGTGTTGCTATTCGCACAAATTAGTAACGGTTTATAACCGTTACAAAACTGTTTCATATGTTAAAAAAAATTATCCAAAAACCACCCCTAAATACCGAACCTGCTACATATATAAAAATGTCCTTTTACACGGTTCAAACATTAACAAGAAATCTCACACTTACATCCAATCAAATAATTTAAAAGCCTATAATTTAAAAAAAAATGATGATACAAACTAAGCTGTACAACAATTGATATTACATAAACAACAAATTTAAAACAAATACTCAATTGACATCGTTCCATCATTTTCAAGCTTTGGATAAAATATAAAAAAACACAGTACATAAAATCAATAAACTGAGACCCCTAGAATCGTTTTGGCCAACAAATTTCACCAGGCAGATGGGAATTTAAGTTTATTATCATTCAGATTAAGGAGCAGCTCTCAACTATATTATCATTCAATAATAATTTAGATCCTTATTGCAGTGGAAAGGCAGAACAACATGCTTTCCTACCACATTGCATTTTTATTACTGAATAGTATACAAGAGATATTTCTTTCCATTACTTTACCATTGTAACTGTGTGGAAAGAACCATGGAAGTCATACCAACAGCCTGGAGAAAAGTTTGGCATTAAGTAGCATACTTTTGAACATGATGCATTTGAGGAATAGTGCTCAATTGAAATGGTTCCAGTAGTTTCAAGGAGGATTCAATTAATCCTTGCATTAGTGAAATCCCAATTGAAAATGAACATGAAAACAAAATAAATGAAAATGAAAATGAATATAGACACACGTAGAAGAAAACAATGTACCTGGTACAAGACCACCACCAAGCACCTTGGCAACCTCTATACCAAAGAGTCCAAACCTAAGTTTTAAATACAACAATTATCAGCATTATATACTTAAAAAGAAGACAGAACACTCATTTTCCAAAAATATTCACACACACACACACACACACAAAGAGAGAGAGAGAGAGAGAGAGAGAGAGAGAGAGAGAATAATGAATCCAAAAGAAAGAGAGAGAATAATGAATCCAAAAGAACTACTCAAAGTCTTTCGTACAAAAAGCCTCTCAAATTGTTAAGACATTTGCAGGCAGGTTACCCAACAAAATCAATATAATGACACCATGGGACAAATCAAATGGAGTCTCAATCTCCATTCCAAGAGTCTCTATATTCTTAATATACCAACAGTGTAAAAATTTCTAATGTAAAAGACTTCTCGAAATTTCGGCATAGTCTCCCCTGTACGTGTGACATTTAATTTTTTTTTACAACCTGCTAAGTACATGTACATGACAAAAAACACTTCATATAAACAACCCAATGCCCCAACACACTACAAAGTCATCACCACTACGTGATCAGTCATACACCATTTGACCTTTCTCTACTTTTAAATCATCTCCCTACCATGTTGATGTGTATACTATTTTGTGTATACTCTTATCAGCCCATTTGCAATGATTCCATTTTTCTTTGTTTTTGTTAGTTCAAGATACATCCAAACAGACCTGAAATGCCTAACATGTTTGATGTGTTGGCATATATGTGCTCTGATGGCATGTTGGCATACATGTTTCAAGATACATCCAAATAACCAGTGATAGTCTATTAAGCATGTAAAAGATGATCTCAATGATAAGTCACATTCTCAGCCCGTGACCTTTATGAAGAAAGAAAATTCTCAATACAAATAATTCTCAATGGACAAGTCATTCATAGCGTCAAATCCTCATTATTGCCTAGACATCCTTTTGGACTAAACACGTGATGCAAGATTCCACCAAGGCCATTTAGTAAAATTCCTAATTTAAAGCTCATGTCATTCTCATCCAATAAAACATCAAGTTCAATTAAACTGGGAAAAAAACTCAAAAAAGATTCTACTATAAATTTATAATAACTTTGGTGAAGAAAACAATACCATTTCGGCCATAAACGTTACATGCTCTAAAACCTGTGGATACAAACAAGGAGAAAGAAAACATGAGTAATGACTTTATCTTAACTGAAGATTCCATACGACTAATTAAGACATGAGAAACCCACTACTTAACAGAACCCAACAAAACCTAAACCCAACTAATTCTTTACCAGGAGAAGGCACACATGGTGTAATAATGAAATGAGTAAATCCTCACCCTCTGATGATGAATTTTTCAATTTAAATGAATTCACCAGATCATAGATTGATCCAAGGATAGACTTTGAAACATATGAATTCTGCCTCTCCAAATAATGTGGGAACTTCTCTGTTAACATTGTACTATATACCAAGATCCATGCTAAAGTGCACACCTTGATGAGAACTCATCTTCAGCCGTGTCCTCCAACATTTCAGACATTTGCATCCAAAAAAAGAACTTCCAACGGTCAGAGCTGAACTTCAGAATGTATACTCTTTCAGATGATTGATTAATCTGATCCTGTTATATGATGAGTCAAGAAATATCATACATTCATAGTTTGGGATAAAGAGTCCATAGCAAAGGAAATACTTCACTATATAAATATATATGTGTGTATGTTATTTGAATGATGAAATATTTCAAATATTACTTTTATAAAAGGTACTTCTAATGTTTATGGTTACTAATGTAGTAGCAGATATTGGCATGAAGAGTTTAAAGAATAGCATAAAATGTACAAGCTTTACCATTTTTCTGTACCAGGATTTCCCCAGAAATTATGTTGCTTTTAGCAGGCTCAAAGCCATTAACTGAGTTAGTGCACAGCCAATAATGTAGCAAAAGAAAAGAGTAAAACTGTGAAAGCCAAATAAGACCGACATTGGGCCCCCGCGAGCTGACCGGTCAGCTCGACCCCCACCTGGGGATACCCCCGGACCCCCTTCGTAAAAGGCATTTTTTAATACCATCAGAACCTACCCAACACACCAAAATAAAAAAGAAAAATTCAAGAGGAAAGAGAGCCATGTACATGACATGCATACATATGATCATTTGCATAATAGTTGAAATCCAAAGCCTTACCCAAATGAGTGCAGCCATTTGTAGTTTGTATAGAACACAGACTGTTAGTAGCATTATATTCATGTTAATATATTAAACTGTTGATGTAGAATTACTGTTAGTTGTATTGGTGGCTTTCCTTTGTCTATACTTGCATGAACTACTATTTATCTATTGTAATATTAAAATCTCAGAATAAAAGGGCAGGTTAAACTATAAGAATCAGTGATGCATGGTGTTGTATATATGAATGAAAAACTAACTAAAAGCATATGTAGGGAAAAGGCAAGAAAAACCTTTGTTCCAAGAATAATTGGCTTATCACCCAAATTGGACTGCTGCACTTCATTTGCATCAGCCACAACCTTAGAATTATCTTTCGATGCTCTTCCTCTGTTCTTCCCTCCGTTAGATATATAAGAAGCACATTATACGAATGTTTGGCCCATGAAGGGTTTTGTGGTTTAATGGGATCTTCAATTGAGTTTTTTACTCCCCTTCTTCTATAAGTTTTTTAAAATGACCAGATACCGAAATCAGATTCACATTACTAATTCAACAATCCATGTCAGAAATCCTAACATTCAACTGGCTCTAAGGAAGCACGTTGATGCCATAGGCATTTCAAACATGGCGCCCAATTGACTTTACCAATCAGCACCCAATGCCAAAAGTTTCATATAAACTTTTATTACCTTAACATCAAGGCATCAAAGAACTGTTGTGATGTCACCTAATATGATCTTAAGGTGTAGTGATTGACTTTAAAAATATTAGTTCTCCAGTCATCAGATCCAACCCATTAATCTTCCAACATCAAAACCATTCATTAGTTCATATGTTGTTAGATTACAACATGATTTGGAAGTAGTCATAGCAGACTGGGGTAGGTAAAATCTCTTGCTTGCAATAACATCATCTAATTTCCAGCCATGAACAGTACAATACATGACAACACCTACTAATATATTAACAATAACAACACTCTTGGACTTTTACTAAGTATCAAGTCACTTTAAGGTTAAAAAAGTCACATGTTTTACTCCTACTATTGACCAATATGGAACTACCAACCATCAAGAAGTTTTATAACATATCTATTACAAAAACTATAATTAGTAGTTTGTTACGCTTCAAAATTTTCAAGCAATAGTATCATTTGTTCTCAAGACTCAAGTCCTACTTTCATACTACAGCTCACTTCAAGCCATCTTCTCCCCATCAAAGAATAAAACAAATCAATCCGGTTTCTAGCATATCAAATATGTGATTTGGGGGAATCTAGGCTTAGATGTATTGTACACTTTATATAGTACTGAAAGATGGGATTTGGGATCAGATTAGGCACTTGGTCATCATCAAGTTCATATGTATTGCTCTCTCTAGTGAAAACAACATAATTATTGGTTAATGATTGTCGGCTAACCATGAGATTTTCTGGTATGATATAGTTCATGGGGTCTTTCTCTGAATTGTTTCTACAGAATAAATATTAACAGAACCTTAATGAAATGAAATGAAACCAACATATGACAAATTTCTAATCATAGTTGATCAAATATTGTCATTAAAAATGGTACAACATTCACTCCGTCCAAATCAAAGGTAGGCAGAATATTGCGCTTAGTAGATTTGTGAAGATCATCAAATTAATACAATGTTGATAGGTGAAATATAATACTATAATCCCTCGTGAGGCATGCAACTTATAAGCGGAAAAAAATGATTAATTCAGCTTTGCTGTCGCCAAAAGACTTATTTCTAGTAGTGTGTGCATATTTATATCTAAAAATCAGGTTTATCATTGTTTTCATCTTCTAGTTAAATTTAAATCCAACAAATAAAAGGAAAAGAGTACAACATCAGAAATCAAGGTATTCATTAGATAAACAATGAATCATTAATTTTCATCTACTGACAGTTGCATGTTTCATCAACCGTAATCATCAATGAAGCCTCACTCTAATCTGGTGTCAACTTGTGCTGCTTGGTAACTCACTCATGTTATTTACTTATTGAAATTGTCTTTCACTATAATATATATACCCCTTTTATCATCGAACAAATAAAAAAGGTACAAGACTATCCAATGTGCTACCAATTTAGAGACAACCAAACATACCCTAAATAAACAAATTCTTTCAGAAGCAACAAACATTCAGATAGCAAAAAAAAAAAAAAATCCCACACATATATAGATCTTCCATTATGGTTTAATTCACCAAACAAGGAGCAAATTCTATAGACCATAGGCATCACATTACGAATTTTTATGAACAGCATCAAACATCCACATAATAATGGCAACAGCAGCATCTACTCCAAACATGGTTCGATTCCACAAACAGAAGGAAAATGTTATAGCTGTTTTTGATTCAGCAAGGCAATGAAGGGGGCACAAAAACGATGCCCTTGTCGCGTTACGGTTACATAAACTTGATTAAAAAATAAAAGAAAGGCCCAGTATAAAACCTGAACCGAGTTCTGCAGAGTGAGGAAGAGATGGAGGAATAAGTTGTTCTTCATACAGTCTCTTGTACATAGCAACCGGTGAAAGAAAGTTAGTACTATTATGAAGGCATCATTATACTACCAACAGTATCATCACAAATGTAAAAACAGATGGTCAGATATTTAAAAATGCTACGGATTGCAAAAGAAAGTCAATCCCACAATAGGACTTACAGAGTTGTGAAGTGACTCTATCATGCGTCCCTGTTCTTCCAACCTCTTCAAAACAGCTTCAACTTTGGAAGCAGCCTTATCTTTATGCTTTCAGAGCTCTTCTTCAAAATTTTCCTGAAAGTCCGTAGATTTATTCTAAGTACAATAACAATGATTTGGCGGCCATAAAAAATATCACAACAATCAATAAAAAAAAGTCAAAAGAGGCTCGTCCCACAAATTTCCTGAAAACATCAAATTACTCCTATATTTAATTGTTTATAAAAACATTGTAATTATCATCTCTATTCCCTATCTGGGTCAATATCAGTTCATATAATGTTCAACGGCCTTTTCTCTCAGTTGTTCATAATACCTCAATGCCTTCATCTCCGCCTGCGCCTGCGCCTCCCTCAATTCAAGATCCTTATCTGAAAAAAACACAAAAATTACTTCAAAATCCAATCTTTTTCAAGGCAAACAGGAACAAATTCCCGATCCTCGTCTGAAGAAAGACAAAAACCACTTCAAAATCCAATCTTTTTCAAATGAAACAAGAACAAAACAGACTCAATAAAACCAAAACCCCAGCAGATCGAACCATATTCCCACCTCTGACTTCATTCTCCAACCGATTCAGCGCCACCTTCACCGGATCCGAACCGTGCAGCAGATTTATAAACTCATCCGCGTCCAAACTCGGCCGAATCGGAATCTGGCTCCTCGGCCCCTTCCCATCTCCCTTGAACGACCCCGAAACCATCAGCTGATGAGGCGTCACCATCTCAGACCGTCCATTGCCGCCGCTGCTACAGCTCAGCTCAGTTACATTTGCAGAGCCCTCACGGTCGCCGCAGAGATCGGCCATGGCGGATTTGATCTTCTCACATCCGAAAGAAAAAAAACCCTAACTTTCAGCAGTGAACTATTGGCGAGATTAGGGTTGTGAGTGTAGATCGATCTTCTTTTCCCTCTTTTCTAGGGTTAGGAATTAGGGTTTTTTTTCCCTTTTCTTTCTGCAGATTTTCTCGCAGTTGAGTCGTTATGATTTCTTCGTTTGTAGATTGGAATGAAAATAGGAAGAGGGAAAACGAAGAGCGAGGGAGCGGAAAAAAACGTGGGAAGGAAAAACGAAAGAAAAAATGGATTTGGGTTAGTGACCGCTATCCGTTTTTTCCCTGCGTCAATGGCTTAAATTCTAGTAGTGATACCCTAACAAAATAATTATTAAATTAACAAAATAATTATTAAATTAAGTAAAATTTAAGTAACACTTTAAAACCAATGCTAACGCTCATAAAACGTTAGGAAACTAGTTACACTTAAAAACCGTTACTTACCAAAAACCTTGAGCGTTACTAATATCCTATTTTGGTGTAGTGGAATACTTTGCAGATATGGACTGTTGGGGTTGAAATGGATTGAAGATGATCGTAAATGCAATACTTCATTTTTTGAATTTTCAACGATATTTTGTAAGGTTATGAAGGATGTGATTATTGTAAACTAAAATCACTAGTCTATGTGTAAATTATTTTGGATATTGTGACACTTTTCTACATTTGGAACCTATGAAATTAAATATTTTGTTAGATAAATGTTTTTGAGTGTGTAAAGGTCTTTATAAGCAGGGAGAAGAAAATATCTTCTGCAACGCATTCAAATGGTTGCAAATATAAAGGAGTGATTACTACGCTTTTAAAAGCGTTGTAAATGCATAAGCGGTTATACCATGCAAATGGTCTTTTTACAACCCTTATAAGTGTTGCTAACACTTTCTAGAGAATAATATTAGTGCACGCAAATTGTACTTTACAACTCTTAGAAGGGTTGCAAATAATAATACTTCACTAACGGTAACAAAGTGTAGCAAGTAGTATAACATCACCAACGCTTACAGACCGTACCCAAAGTACACAATCAGCAACAGATACAAAAATGTTTTAGTTAGTGAACCTTTTGCAACTCTTAAAAGCGTCGGGAAACATATTTTAATGGAAATGAACAAAATAAGAAAAGGAAATTAACTAGCGACACTTTTAGTGCTTTAGCAACGCTTAATTCCGTAGTTGACGTATATGCCTTTTGCAACGCTTTGTAGTGTCGTTAGTTATCTTCTGCGTCTGCATCAACTGCAACCACACATCGACGCTTCCAAAGCCGTTGCTGATAATCATTTACAACACTTTTTTTTCTATTGCTACGCTTATAAACGTCGCAAAAAGACTCATCTATTGTACTGTCTGGCATTAGTTTTCCAGCAAGGGACTTGTCTGCTGTCTTAAAACTATCTTCAATGGCCTTCATATAGTCCTTAGCATTCTCAGGTGTAGGAAGGGATGTTTTTATGTTGGTATCGATAGTCATTCGCAAGAACATAGTGCTTAGTCTGTCAGACCTCTCTCAAGCATTAAAGAGGGTATTTTCCTCAGTGTTACTTATTTCAGTGAGTGTAGCTGGCTTATCTTTACGAAGATTCATATCCAGCTCAAGTACCCCCAATGTGAACTCAACTTGCTCTTTCCATTCGGAGAAGTTGGTTCCATTGAGCTTAGTGACAGAGGTAGCATGCGAATTCAGATTAGTGGGTACAATTACTGCATTACAGATATAACAATAAGGCTTTAACTAAAATAAGACAACACATGCATAATATATGAATATATACGATAAAAAAAAAATTTAGGTGCTCCTGTGGGTAGTCACCATAATTTCTACGCATTATACCATCTAAGGTCATCATATTCAAGATGGTATAAATGAGTGATGTTACTTTTAATTAGAACAAATAAGATATATGTGGATATCTCTGGTCTAGGTATGAACAAACACTCCTTAATTATTGTTCAAACATATGAATATAATCCGCATGTGGGCGACTAAATGTTTTATGGCTTGAACAATGTGAAACGTAAACATCATGATGGTACTATTAGGGCCAAATTTGAGTATTTAATTGTTAGGGTCACTGTGGTGAGACCTAACCTTAAGCATACAACTTTGGTGAACAAAATTAGCTTAATATGAATAGATAACATTATATATTGCATGCATCCATGATAGATCATTCGTTATATGAAAAGTACTAATAAAGAAGATCGAGTCCCGGCGGCTCTTTGGGTGTTTAACACATCAATCCCCCTTAAACTCATCTTCTCCAACATGAAACCTGTTAATGTCTTCAGAGTCATTTGACTTTGGTCTACATTTTTTATTTACTTTTGTGCCCTGAATCCCATGATATTATAGGATCCAAATGTAAAAAGTTGAAAGCCGTACGTTAAAAAATCTGGACTGTCTTGTTATCTAGACTTGGATCCCTTGATATCATGTGATCCGAATGTAAAATCCTATGATATCATGTGATCCGAATGTAACCTTTTACATTCGGATCACATGATATCATAGGATTTTACATTCGGATCACATGATATCATGGGATCAATGGTAGAAAAGTAAAAAAAATAAAAAATTATGGTGTTGTTCTATTATTAACATGAACCCTAAGATCGAGAACATCAAAATAATCACATGTAGGATTTAATCTTAAATAGATTGAAGATTACCTCCAGACATCCTGATGCAGAGAGCTTTCTGATCCAGCTTTCTGATGATGTTGATTGATGATAAGATCCGTCCAACAAGGGTCTAGGGGAATAATTTCGATTTCTCTCTTATTGTCTATAAACCTTAATGTGTTGAGTTTCGTGAGTAGTCTTTGTGATATATTAAAGACTCTATTTTATAGGTGGAGAGAGGACCGAATTTTCAATTAGGAATTCATTAGTTTTAATCTCAACTGTCCATCAAGGTAGAGAATATTATAGAATATATCTCATTAGGAAGCCGTATTTGAGTAATTGATAGCATGTATCCTATGAAAACGGGATTCCTACAATGACCACATTTTGGGAAAGGTAATGACTCGTGGTCCAAGTAATGGACGTAAAGTTAATTGCCTTTCATATGGCGGTCATAAAATTTGGCAAACAAGGTCTAAGGGGAATTAATACGTCAAATCCCTAATTAAAACGATACACGGATTGAAACACAACTTGTGATAGAGAAAATATGGACAGAATGAATACTGATGGAATAGATTACTAACTGCATTACGAAATAGAAAGGTTACAGGCTTACAGCCACTAGCGAATAACATGCAGACTCAAAACAAACAAACAAAAAAAGTTACCAACCCATTAAGCTCGACTCCTACAAAGTTGCAACATTCTGCAAGCAACCTGTCACACACATGCACACACGCGAGTACTTTCTAGATGAAGAAAGAGCCCAGTAACTTTGATTAAGTCAACCAAAAGTTCTGAATTATTTCTTAGCATCTTTGAATGTCAAACCAAAGCCCTCCAATTTTTGTTGGGTGAGTTTATCCAGTGTTTCTATCATCTCCCCTGTTAAATGATTCTCCCAATCCCCAACAACACCACGCCTAAAGAAATTCTTAGTCTGATCTCCAAACCTCGTCCTCCCACTTTTATTAACGTCCAAACTCTTTAGACTCTCAAAGCTACAAAACCTCTCTATCTTTTCTACCAACCCTTCTCTCTCCTCCTCATCTGAAAAAGGGCAACCTAAGAAGTCAGCCAACCTTCTCAACTGCAATGCAGGGTCTTCTTTAAGCTCCTCGTACGTTATAAACAAGACCCTTTCGGGTCTCTCCAAGCTGGCCTTCCAGTACCCCAACAAATGCTCCCAAAAGGGGCCATAGAGAGAGATACCTCTGTGAAATAACTCAAAGGCCTCTTCTACTGGAACGGGTGCTTCATCCTCCGACAGATACTTGTTTAGGAAAATCCACAGGGAAACAAAGGTGTCCTTGGGATTCCGGCACAGATAAATGATGCGGCAATTGGATTCAATTATTGAAGTCGGTAGCAGTTCGTATGGGAGATGCATGCAGAAGAGGCGGGGGGAGGGGAGATTTGTAAGGTCAGGAATCTTGCCGTCCACATAAAGGTTCAAGTCTAACCACGGTACAAGTTCATGTGGGCTCGTTGTGAGCAAAGGATGGTTATTGAGGTCATGACGAGTACGGTTCAAGACGGTGAAGCTGAGAGCTTTTAGCCATGTCGTGCCTGATTTAGGTGTGGTAATGAGTATTACGTCGTCTTTGCTAGATTCAAAGTGTTCACGACATGCCATTGTTTCTGAAAAAAATTTAAGAGGAAGCCAGAACCCCTGGTACTGACTGAGCTCAAATGGCTTCCATCCTTTCTCAACAATGGAGAGAGTCTCTGCATCGTGTTCAGGCACACAGGACGTAGCCATGTTGATAATGATAGCGAGGGTGTCAATGGGATATATAGAGAAAGAGATGGATTCCTGCCGTAGATGAGTGACAACTGTAAACTGTGAAGCTATTATATCCATATACTCCTCTCTATTTATATAGGAAGGGAGCCCTCGTCTTGCTTATATTTTAAGTTATTCATTAACCTCAAAGCATTTTTACTTAAAAGTTAAAACCCAACATCTTTCATCATTGTTATTATTGTAACATAAGTTGTACCCACCGGTGCTACTTCAGTTGTACCCACATGCACATCTTATAATGAGTGTATTCTCTGTATAACTTTGAGTTAATAAAAAGAAAATGAAGGAAACAACTTAGAGATTGAAATTGAGAGTAATTAATCAAAGAACAGTGAGCAAAACCAATGGTACATAATTAAATTGTAGATGTTTCAATTTATTAAGATCATACTGTGTTCCTGTTGGCCTGACTTGTGGTTTTTAGCCCACCGAACTTGTGGGATCTTTTTTTGTGAGCACATGCTGTGTGCTTCCGTGAGTTAGCTCTTCCTCCAATTTTTTTATTCTTTTTTATACATTCATTTATACATTTACCTTACCTAAAAATAAATAAAAAAATCTTTATAGCAGAGGGAGACCAAACCGAGCACAAAAGGTTAAAAGTAGCATCTGATATCGTCTTGGGAATTGATTTATATATATATATATAATGTAAATGTGGATCATTAGGAGATCTTGAAAGATCCTGCAGAGGTGGGAATTGATTTATATAATGTAAATGTGGATCATTAGGAGATCTTGAAAGATCCTGGAGAGGTTATGATTTATATAATATAAATGGAGATCATTAGGAGATCTTAAAAGATCCTGCATAGGTTATGATTTGGGTATTGATTTACACGCCCCTATTTTTAATATGTTCACCACTGTTTGTGGGAATAAAAAAAGGAGTGTCTCCCATGCAGCGTCGCCGTACCTGATCACTCTTGCATAGTCCCAGCATGTCTGCCTTACACTCGTCGTTGCACCTGCCCACCTCACTAAATCGACGTCCACTCTTGCATAATACCATCATGTCGGCCTTACACTCGTGACGTCACTGCACCCACCCAACTCATTAAATCCATTCTTTCTCAATTAAGTATATATATTTTCATTAATACCCTTCATTATATCTTTCATAACTCTTGCACATATTATCTCTAATAGTTTCATTTTGAGTGAGCTCCTTCAAATTGATGTACTTTATTTTTTATTTTTAATTACTCTCTAACAATGAACATAATTTTGAAAAATAAGAAAAAATTAATTTTACATATTAATATTTTACAATCTATGTTTTAATAATCAAGAAATTTATCTTCTAGTTTTTATGAAAAGATTTATTTTTCGAAGAATGAATCAAATGATTAATATATGTTGCATGTTTTATTTTTTTTTACTCTAATATAGTGTTAAGAAGCATGATTAAGTGGCCAGTTGATGGTACTCTAGTTGGATTTTTTATTGAACAAGTTATATTTCATTAAAGTATTATAATCCATTAGTTTTTAAACCCTTTGATTGGATGGTTATTATTATACATTTGTTTAGATTCTTCTCTGTGATGCCTCGGAGTCCCACATCGACTATAGAGAGGAAAGTGATTGGGATTATATATAGAGCTTACACCCTTACCTTGCATGATGCCTTTTGATGGGTTGAGGCCCATCAGAAATATAACCGAGAGGCCAGTGGGCCAAAGCGGACAATACCATACATGCATGTAGGGTGAGGCGTTGCAAATGGTATCAGAGCCGACTCTCGACTAGTTCGAGTGTGGGTCCCCTGCATGGTCTGGTGCAAGTGGGCGGGTTTCCATGTGGGCGGGCCAAGAGATTGGAAGACTATAGGGGCTGGCAGGCTACTGCACAGCGACATGCAACCCTAAGGGGGGTGGAATGTGACGCCCCGGAGTCCCACATCGACTATAGAGACGGAGTCCCACATCGACTATAGAGAGAAAAGTGATTGGGATTATATGTAGAGCTTACACCCTTACCTTGCATAAGGCCTCTTGATGGGTTGAGGCCAATCAGAATTAAAATCGTGAGGTCAGTGGGCCAAAGCGGAAAATATAATACATGTGTGTAAAGTGGGGCGTTACATTCTCCATTTATGAAAATGGGATTACATAATGATGGCCTCCCCTTAGGTGGACCATACCTGAAATCACTTCATCATTTTATTAGATTTTACAATTAGACTCATTATTAGATAAATAACTAAAAAAAATAAAGTATGTCAACTTGATGGTGGGTCCCACTCTTCTTGGGCTATAATTTGGCATGGAAGTGGTAAAGGAAATTGTGAGGCGCACAACACATTAAAATAATAGATTAAGATTAAGATAAAATGAGGCGCACAATACATTAAAATAAAATAGGGTGTTGATTTTGGCACCCCCCATTTTAATAGGCGCACCACATGAACTTGACAATAAAGGACATATTGTCATAGGTTAATCAAGTTCCATGGTATTAAATTAATCAAACCCATGTGCAAACAATGATTGAAATTATTTTTATACTTTTACAAATCACTGTTTGCACATAACTTTTGTTCAAATCAATCCATGCATGGAAAGCTTTTGCGGCCCAATACCATGATTGGCATTGATATGTGGAAATTCTTTGCACATCAATAAAAATCCAAGCATACAAACATGACTTGGAAGGAATGATGTAAGGTTACACTACCGATCACAGTAACGACCGCCCAAATTAGTTGGATTCATTTGTGTATATTGCAAGCTCATGCGCACATGGCAGTCCATTACTCGTACGAAGTTTACATCCGTAAGAATAGACGTCTTCTCCGACAATGAATTGGATTCAATCAATGTTAATAACATGATTTGTTCATTTATAATGGGGGCAAACTAAGAAGTGCCTTGTGCATTTTGAACTTCTAAAGTAATTCTTTAGACTTTTAATGAACATTTAAAAATGTAATCGCTCTATCAGTGGCAACTCGTTCTGAGTTCAATGAATTAGGTTGAGATGATGCCAAGGTGGTGGTCATGATTGAGAAATATCATTTTCCAGCTATTGCTCATTGAATGAGGGGTTGCTCAGTTGGTTCATGAAAAACAATGCTTTTCACTTAGCATGTGTAAGTTTCTCTCTCACTGCATGTGGATGTGGGTTTCACTCTCCTTGTGTGTGGGTTCTCTTTTTTGGAATGTGCAAGTTTCACTCCCTGCACGCACAAGTACGTACTCTCCTCGCATGTGTGGGTCTCTTTGGGGGTCCCGACATCATTAGCCAGGATTGAAAGGAAAAAAAAAACACTATTGCTACTTTCAACTAGCAAGTAGCAACATTGAGTCTGATCAATTTCAAGCATATTACGTGCCTTGCAGACACTTAACCGAATTTTACTCTATATCAAAGTGAGGAATTATTAAATTAGTTTTATGTAAAAGTTGGGTCTTCTTGTTGGCATAGAAATCGAGGCCTCTTTTGTGTTTTTCTCATCACGCCTAGAGTTCCGCCCGTCATCAGGATAAAGAGGAAGACACCCACGTATGACATACGCTTTTCGAGGTTGAATGTGGTGCACCAAATAAAAGTGGGTGTGTGAAAATGAGCGCCCATTTTCTTATAATGTAAATGGGGATCATTAGGAGATCTTAAAAGATCCTGTAGAGGTTATGATTTATATAATGTAAATGGGGACCATTAGGAGATCTTGAAATATCAAGAGGTTATGATTTTTATATGATGTAAATGGGGATCATTAGGAGATATTAAAAGATCCTGCAGAGGTTGGTTATTCAACAAATGCACCCTACCTAAGAGTGAGAAAGATACACCCCAAACCAAATGGCAAATTAAAGAACAACAAGAAAGTAATAGATTTGATTGTCATACTCAACTGCGGAAAATGACATTTGACTGGACGGTGTTGTGGGTACGGCTGTCAATTTGGCTTGATAAAAGGGCTCGTCCGGCCCGGCCCTCAAAAGGCCCTTAATTTTAAAGGGCTTTTGTTCTAACAAAAGGCCTTAGGGCCCGGTCTGGATAATTTTTTATAGGCCTTGAGATTTGATGGCCGGGCTTGGACAGTACTGGCCCAGGCCCTGGTCCTCTTACTTTTATTTATTTTATATATAATATATACATATATGTAAATATATACTAAAATGCCCTTATCATATTCACTTTGTAGTAATATGGGGGATATGAAGGCAATTTCATACCCACTTACCCTTTAAAAAATATCCTAAAAAACAAAACATACATACATACTTGGTTCATTTCATCTATATATTTAATTATTTAAGTTATTTATTGTACTTAATACATAATCAATAAGTGTTGCATGGTTGCTTCTAATCCCTTTCTTTTATTTTTATTGCTTCTTATTTAGGTTTTTTTTTATAAATAATTTTTTATTGCAAAAAGGAATGTACTCATTTCTATTAATAATGATAGACTTTTTCCTCTATAGAGTTGCTTGGGATGTCAACCAATCCATAGAGTTAGTGTCACGAGGTAAATTTTTTGCACTAGGAATACACCGCACAGCACTAAGATTTCTCTTAGTCAGCCTATCAACAACCACACAGCACACACACAGAAATGCAAGAGAAGAAGGGACAACACAACTATTGATTAATTAGGCACCAGCCTGTTTCTCTTATTAATCAAAACTGGGCATTACGCCTCTTACAATTGTTTACACTCAGATGCTACAATTACAAGTTAATCTCGGATCTCTTCCTCTGTCTGCAGTATTCAAACCTCGCAGACATTTATAAGGAAGCCTGACCAATCACTATTGGCTAACAAGAACTGTTGCCACCTTGGACAAAATTAGGGTGTGCCAACACCATTTCAGACCAACTGCTTGAGAACAGTTACTGTCTGCAGTTAGAAGCAACCTGTCTTCCAACCATTGGTCCACATCATCTGCCAGCCAGCCAATGCAACTGCATAACTGTTGCACATGTGGCTGCCACATCAAACCCTCAACCGCCATGCTAACTGCATAACTGCTGTGTACGTGGCTGCCACATCAACTAAGCATCCTTGTAAGGATCACACCACGGCACCAATCCAAGGGAGGCACCACAGCATCCAACCGGGCTTCTTCCGTTCGGACCACATGGGCCCAGGCACGAGGGAGTGGGTCCCACGCACCAACTTTCCATCCGAGTCCCATCAATGTCCCACCAAGGCCATTGGTATGCTACACAGTGCAAATCGTGCACCAACAGAGTCCACTGTGCATTTTTCCATCCCACAGGCATACCTCCTACATAGTAGAGGTATGTGCCACCCATTGTTTCTCACCTCCTGGGTATAAACGTCCGAGATTGACGAAATAGAGTTTTCGACCACTTCCCCGACCCCAATGCACAAATCCTTTCACATACTGATTGTTCAACATGTTCAATAAGTATTCAAAACATTAAACATGCATTTGTTCCAAGAAAACACATGGTTGGTCGAGTGGTTAAATCTGCCGCACGCAGTACCCTGCACGACGTCGACCGCAGCACCCGCAGCACCTGCACGACGTCGACCGCAGCACCCGCAACACCTGCACGTCGTCGCTCGCAGCAGCCGCAGCACGTGACCGGCGTTGTTCACAGCAACACAGCACTGCGTGTGCACTGTCAATCTTCGCAGCATGACGACTGCACTTACCACGTGCAGTACAACACTCCACACACCACGTGCAGCACAGCACGTCGTGCACGTCCATGACACCAGTCACTGAGAGGCAATACTCATCCGCACCAAGGGATTAATGTTCACCAGTGAACTTCCAAAACACAGTCCATATGCACCAATGAACTGTTTGTGCAATGGTTGAGTCTATAACTGCCCAAACCACCGCACCATCTGTGCACTAATGCAGCTTTAGCTTTTTAGGGGCTAACAACCCTCCCCCACCTAAGCCGCAGACGACCTCGTCCGTTTTTGAGCCAGATACTCAATAATCTCCTTTTCAAATTGCCACAAAGTGGTCCCCTTCTCCCAAGAAGCTTCACTCTCCTCAGCACCCTCCCATTGTACCAAGTAACTTGTCCTCCGATTCTTTTTTCTTTCGCCCTCAGTTTTGTCCGCCAAAATCTTCTGAATTTTGCGATTAAACTGAGCATGAATTTTGGGTGGTGCCCTCCGAGACACACCTCGAGTTGCATCACTTAGATCTTCATGATAGGGTTTGAGAAAACTAACATGAAAGACTGGATGTACCTTGATTCTTTCAGGTAGACTCAGTCTATATACTTATTTGCCCACTTTTAGGACAACTTCAAAAGATCCATCATACCTTGGAATTAGTCCACTATGGACCTCCGAGGCTCTAATTTTCTTCCAAATATGGGGTGTAAGCTTCAGCATCACGTTGTCCCCAACCTGGAATTCTCTGAACATTCGATTTTTGTCTGCCCACTTCTTCATTCTGCGAACTGCTCTTTCAAGACAGTCCCTTGCACTTTCAACTAATTATGTCCTCTCTCATACAAATTTGTAAGCAGCAGGGCAGCTTCCCTGGGATTTCTGCTTGGTGACTTCATGAGGGGCCAGAGGCTGTTGGCCCGTTGCCAACTCAAAGGGGCTAGTACCTGTTGCTGAGCTGCGATGTATATTGTAGCAGAACTGTGCTGTATCCAGCAGATCTACCCAATTTTTTTGATTCGCAGTAAAATAGTGTCGTAGATATTCTTCCAACATGCCATTTATCCGATCCGTCTGTCCATCTGTTTGCGGATGATTGCTTGTGGAGAACTTGAGTTGAGTGCCAATCAACTCAAACAACGCAGCCCAAAACCTACCAGTGAATCGTGCGTCTCTGTCAGACACTATGTCTAAAGGAATACCCTACAGTTTGATAATGTTTTTGAGGAAGAGTTTGGCCGTTTTCTCTGCAGAAACAGCATGCGGCGCTGCTATGAACGTCGCATACTTAGAGAAGATTGACAATGTAATCCATGGAGAGGCTCATCCACCACAACAATAATCGATATACAATTGTCTATCTTAGGAAGATTGACAATGTAATCCATGGAGAGGATCATCCACGGTCTCTTTGGAATGGGCAGTGGCTCCGATAGTCCTGCCATTTTCTTTCGTTCTTGTTGACACCAAAAATGTCACTTTGCCTCTTCAAGATCCAAAAAGCAACATGAAGTCGCAACCTGCATAAATAGGCAATGCTACTTTCAAAAAATCAAATCTTGTCAGAATCAAACAAAAACTGCAAGAACCTTCAAGACAGCCAAAAGAGGAGTACATAAGAAGTTTCGGGCCATTTCAAAATCATTTGGCCTAACTTCGCTTCTCCGGCAGCTAAAAAGGAGCTCTCGGCGGCGAAAACATCGGAGACACCAAATCTTCGATCAAAGCCGATGGATGGTCTCAAAATACATCCAAAAGGCTCCACATCAAGTTCCAAGTCAAACCGACAACGTTTGACCTACATCAACCCTCGAACAATTAAATCAAGCCTCTCGGCGGCAAGAACCACCGAGGCCATCACTCATCAGATAGAGCACAAGGACGACTTCAAAATGCTTACAAAGGGCTACACGTCAAATTTGAGGTCATTTCGACAACATTTAACCATACTTTGACGCTCGGAAGCCAAATCAGGCCTCTCGGCGGCGAAGCTCCCCGGGACCATGGTTTCCAAGGCAGAGCCTATGGATTATCTTAAAATGACTCCAATAGGTCCCTGTCAAATTTTAAGTCCATCGGACATCGGTTGACCGCACATCAAACCGCGACATCTTCATCGCGACAAAAGCAAGTCTACTGGTGATAGGACCCCAAACAGCTTCAAAACTCAAACAAAAGCCTACGGTTGATCTTATTTATTGCTCAGGAGGCTTCACCTCAAATTTCAAGTCATTCCGATATCGTTTGACTCAGCTTCAGCTTCTGACGGAAAATCGGCAGCCTTGCGCGACAAAGTCTTCGTCTTTCTCAGAAAATTGGAAACTTTGAAAAATAAAATGCAAGGATTCTCATCAGGTTTTCTACAGGGAAATCAGGCCAATAAATGGTAAAAAATGTCAAGGAAAAATACAGAAGAAAAAAGAATCGAAAAACAGCAAAAACGGACACAAAACGGGACAAAAAGAGGGAAAATCCCTCCATGGTCGCCAGGAGGGCCCCGGAAACGCCGTTTTTCGCCGTTTTTTCGCGATTCGAAGCGTCCGGCCTCTAGTATTTTCCAAAATTCATACTTTTGAGACACCAAATCCTTTGACCGGCATCAAAATCACTGGTCAATCATCAAGAGTATCAAAATCAATATTGATCGCCAACCGGTCAACCAAAAAAAGTGTGCTTTCTACCCGACCGATCGAGAAATCGACAGCACAGATGGCACCGACCCGCTGTTAGCAACCAATACCTGAAGTTACATGGTCATCTGATGCCGATCTACATGAAGATCCATCATTGATCATCGCCAGAAGAATCCCAAAAGATGCGGCACGGCCCGCGACTCTTCAACTGCTCGGCGACCACTTAATGTGATTAATTGACTAGCTTTATTACAGTCATTAATCCATTTCTTTGGACGGCCCAATCAGAAGCAAGCATTCGGGAGTTAAAAGTCAAGAGATTCATGGCATTTAACCCATGAAACTCCTCCCATCATGGCGATTAAAGGCGATCAAAAGCCCTCAATCTCCTCCGGCCAATCAGAAGCCAAGATAAAGGAGTTACAAAATAAAGAATTAAATTTTGTAACTCCTCCTTTTATGTAGCTTTATGGCAATTAAGGCTCATAAATCCTCCTAAATGGCTACCTAAAAGCCTATAAATGGGAGAGCATTCCAAAGAATTCCAGATCGAAAAAATCACAGAGATCGGGAAAAAGAAGACAGATCCCAGATAAAAAAAAAGCACAGAAATCCAGAGAAAGAAAGAGAGAAAATTCTGCGGAAGTTCTACACTGACCACTGCTACAAGGTGACAAAAGTCCCTTGGGGGTACCCCCCCCCCCAAGGTCCTTGCCTTCTCCTTCTGCCTCCAATGGCTTAGACGTGGCTTTTCAGCCCGTCTACTTGGTTTTTTATTGGACATAGGACCTCCTTTTGGTCATTGTCCTCTAAAAACCTGAGGTTATAGCCAAGCCAAGCGAATCAATAGCATCCTCTGTTCTCATCTGCATGGATGATGGCGAAGTCCACATATGGCTTGCGACCGTCAATCTAAACGGGTCTGCCACAATCTCCTAAGAAGTTAGATCCTCCTTTTCTTGCTTTTCATTGTAGTTTGTATTTTTTTGAAAGAGACAAAAAACACAACTCTTGTCTTTCATTATTGATAAGGATTGTAAATCGGCTATAAACGCCAAAAATCGGCTATAAACGCCAAAATCGGCTATAAATGCCAAAAAATCGCCTTTCACGGCAAATCAAGAAAATGTCTCTTTTCTTAAATATATGTGGAATGGAAAACTTGAAAGAAGTTGATTTCCTTTATACTTGCGAAGGTTGATCTCTGGATCACCACTTGCAATTCCAAGTAAAATAGAAAATCTGGCACACCCACACAAAAGAAATGTTAATGCATGCCTCTTCCCCTCGGTTACGAAAGGGTCGGACCCAAACGGACTCCCACGTCCGCCGACCTCGGTAGAACCGAGCGAGCAGAATGCGCTGGTCCATCAAGCTGGCACACCCGGTGGGACTTGTTCATTTGAGAACACGATGCTAGATATGAAATATTTGCATATCATATCTATTGCTCTATACTTAAACTTCTTTTCTTGATTCCTTTGCTACTTTCTAATTGGTGGCCTGTGTTGATTCCGCATCTAAAAAAATGAGATGAGATTTTTTGGGAATTTCTATTTCTTTGAATTTATTTCCACTCTTTCTCTTTTCAACAAAAAAAATCAGATTTTTCATTTTGGATTCAAAATTGAGAAACCTTGATCCTTTCCTATCGTTCATCGTGCTTGTAGAAATGTTGAGCCTGTTCGACTAAGGTTTTGGGCCATCGTTTCTCTTCGATGAGTTCATTAAAGATCTAAAAAAAAAATAGATTTCTCAGTTTGATTTCAAAATTGAGAAACCTTGATCCTTTCCTATCGTTCATCGTGCTTCTAGAAATGTTGAGCCTGTTCGACTAAGGTTTTGGGCCATCGTTTCTCTTCGATGAGTTCATTAAAAATCTAAAAAAAATAAAAAAATAATAAAAAAGACATAGACCACTAAGGTTAAACCAACTGCGTTCTTTGATCACGGTTGATTCAAGAAAAGCCTTGCCCAGAGTGTGGAGATAGCTTGACTGTTCTAGGCAAGGGTCCTCCAAACGGGTTCATTAAGTAATCCTACCCTTACCTGGGGGCATTTCTATCAATCGAGATTTCATAAGACCGGGTTAGGAAGCCTATGTGTACTCTCTCGTCTTTTAATAAAAATTTTTCAAAATAAAATTTTTAAAAATAAAAATTTTAAAATAAAAAATAAAAAATAAAAATTTTCAAAAAAAAACTTAAAAAAAAGATTTTTTTTAAAAAAATCTTGAAAAAAAAACTCCCGTCATTTTGGGTTTAGATCGGAGAAATCTTGGTCTTCTCCTTTCTGAGCACTGGCGCTCGCGGAAATCGCTGAGCCCGTGTTCAGATTGGAGTGCCTTTTGCTCTCTTTGATGAACCCGATATTGGCCTTTCAAAAAAAAAAAACTCGTCATTTTTGGATTCAGATCCGAGAAATTATGGTTCATTTCCTTCTGAATACTGGCGCTCGCGGAAATCGCTGAGACCGTATTTGGATCGGAATACCATCTGCTCTCTTTGATGAATCCAATCTTGACCTTTCAAAACAGAGAATCTCATCTCATGGATGTGGTCTCAAAACATTTGTGTCTAGCGGTACTAGTATGCCCTTTCAGGGTCTACTGTATTCGCGACCGGCACATTTGTAACTCCAACTTTATATTCTTCTTACCTCGAGCGAGCTCTGCTTCTCGATAAGTCGAATTTAAGTTCACAATTGCTTCTAGCAGTCAATGGGACGCTCATTATGGGCTTCCATACCTGCGATCAGAACAATTGTACCCTCTATGGCTTTCTGCCTTCTTCATATTGCTTGGGTCATCTCCCTCGAGCAATTTGAAAAGACAAAACCATAGAACTTTCCATTTATGATCATTATATTCTTGTGATTACTAATGGATGTGGTCTTGTTTCAGAAACTTTTCGAAAACTAACAATGGCAGCTTCACTAACCATTACCTTCGACGAGAACAAGCACCAACTTATGCTTCAACAGAAACAAACTACGCGCACCTACAAGCGCCCCATCAGCTGCCGAAGCGTCAACTCCCTCGGCAACTCTCTGAACTCTGGGTCGACCTCGACTCCCCGGACTATCGTCTTTGGGACGCTGGGACCATTCCCACTTCCCGAGGAACAAACTTCTCCTTCCAAGAAGCAGAGACTCGCCTCTCAACGTGTCACTACCGTGACACCAAAGGCGAGCACCAGAAGGCCCGAAGCCCGTGGCAGCCTCACGAAGCCTCAACCCTCAAATGAATAGGTCTATCCCAAGACTTGGTCCCCAAGACCTTCACCAAAACAAAGAAGGTCCCAAACATCCACCAAGCCAGCATTCCTGGCCCCACTCAAGGAGAACTAGTTTTACCCTCTTGCTTACATGAAAGAGGAGAGACCCATCTCCAATCTGACTCTCAAGTCAACCCAGTATGAGCCGGCTTGTTCCTACAAGCCCAAAATCAACTCATGCATCACAAGGGCTCTGCAAGCACCTGCCAAGGCCTACAAACTTCCAGTTCGACCATTCATCTCTACAGGGGCCGAACTCCAAAAATTCAAAGCTTCGCTGTAACAGGCAAAGGACAGGGTTCGCATCCTGTTCTTACCCAGCTACAAAGAAGACAAGCTCGGCTGCTGCGCCCGAGGGAACACATCCTTCATCGTCAAAGCCCAACCAGAGCTGACCGAAGCTCAAATTGCTCGTCGCATTCGCCGCTGCGCGTCGTATCAACAAAAGAGACTAGAGAAGCAAAGGACCCAGCCTCCTACACTTCAAGTCTCTCCCAAAAGGTTCGAAAAAGATAGACCCAACCAAGTTGCTGCTGTCCATATGGTTGGAAAAACCAAAAGACGCCAAAAGTCAGCATCCAAAATCCATGTCCGACGTCCGATGACCCGCAGCGTCTCCAGGACAAGAAGACACTCAGAAGAATCCCCCGCTCCTTCAAGCAAAGGACGACAGAGTGATCCTTCCTCAAGCTCTTCTTCAAAAAGAATGAGCCCCCAGCTCAGTCACCAGGACAGTTTCTTCATTCGAATCTCGTGGAATAGACGTCCTGGCTACAAATTCTGAGCCACCACCCCGCAATCCACCTCAAGATGATGCGATCACACGCATCCAGCAGTTGGAACAAGGCCACCAGAGGATTGAAACTCTGATGGAAAACCTTCTCCTCGCCTTTCAAAATCAGGCGAACAATGAACCTCCTCCGAATCATCAAGACGATGAGGTAAATGGAGAAGAAAATGAGTCACGCACCCTTACCAAAAAGGACGTAGACAGTATCCTCGCCAAAGCAAAATAAGAGGATATACTTAAGGAGCATGGGATTAAGCCACCATATCCCTTATGGATGGACTCGGTCCCGTTCCCCACAAAATTCAAGCATCCTACTCTCAAAACATATACGGGGAAAGGATCAGGCAGACAGCACGTCATCCACTTCAAGATCCTGACGGGAGCTATCACGGATCAAGATGCACTCAAGATCCGCCTCTTTGCAAGTACGCTAAAAGGTACGGCCTTCGATTGGTACTCCACTCTGCCGGAGGACTCCATCCAAAACTGGGCCATGCTAGAGACACGCTTCCTGACTCACTTCAAAGGTGAGGATCATCCCGCTACTATGGCTCAGCTGTGCAGCCTAAAACAGGGGGAGAATGAGTCAACGTATGACTTCATTCATAAGTGGAAAGCAATGGCATACAAATGCTCTGATGTATTGCCACAAGCGTTGCTAGTCGACATCTGCCGAAACAACATGAGAGCTAGAATCCGCTCCATGTTCATCGACAACAAATCAAAAAACCTGGGAGAACTCCTAGAAGCTTCTATGGAAGCTGAAACGGTGATTAAAGACCTCAACAGTCAGAAATCATCAAGAAAAGAGCCTACCGCCATTGCAACCTCAAAACCAAAGAAAAAAGAGGTCCTCAATGTGCAGACCAAGTCAGCTCCTCAGCCACCAAAGAAAGCTGAAAACAAAGCTGCTGGTAAGAGACCCGAACTCTCTGATGCCTTCAAAGAATGAGTAGAGCTGAAATACCCGTTTGATGAAGATGTTGATGAAATCTTCGGGGCTCTTGTGGTAAACGACAAGCTCACCTTGCCTGAACCAAAAAGACCGGGTGATGTTGGCAAAACCAACGATCCTCGGTACTGTCCATACCACCAGATGATCTTGCATGCTCTCAATCAATGCTTCGTTGTGAGGGAGAAAATAAACGAGATGTGGAAAAACGGAGTCATCACCTTTGACAAATACTAACGGTTTGCCTCCATCAACATGGTGACAAGTGGACAAACATCAAAATCACCAAAGAATAAGATCACTACTTCCTTCAAGGTGATAAACTCAATCCAAGCATCCGAGGAACTGGGTCCTTACCTGACACCAGACGGACAACCCATTGGGTACATCTCGATCTCCTGGAAGATGAAAATTGGGAGGTTGTGAAAACAAAGCCTACAGCTCAACAGCGAAGGCAGGCTAGGAAATATCTCCTCAAGCTCAAAAGGCAAGAGAAGACCCAGCCAAAACAAGAAGTCAAAGAGAAGGCAGAGGCTTCCTCTTCCGCTTCACTGGAGGCAACAACAACATCCCTTCCAGAGACTTCAAAGGGGATAAAAAAATTCACTCTTAGTGATTTCATGCCACCTCAATTCAAGGAAGCCACGTAGAAGGTATCATACTCTTGCAATTCGGTAGTTGGATTCTCCATTGATGGAAAAGAGTCCATCGACACCGATGATGGATTCGAATCCAACTACACAGACGAGTGGGAGGAGTCCCTTGAAACAGGAGAATATCTCTCCGATGAAGAATGGGTTCCTGAGACTCAGCTTATGCCAGTAATTTGGTATAACCCCCTACAGCCACAAGTACCCTGGTCTGATGATGAAGAAGACCAAGAGGCTGTATAAGAAAATGCTGCTGACCCAGCACCTCTCATTGCTCCAGTGGAAATCAACCATGTTGAGCCACAAAGAGCTGATGAAGAAGAAGATCTGGCTCCCATGCCTCATCTTGAAGAATATGCAAGGATCTTACAGCGTCTCGCTCTAGAACAAGAGCAGGACCGCGTCAACGAGCTTCCTCGCAATCCAGAGCCTGAAGTCCCTGAAGACCATCAGGTACATCCTCCCTTAACTCCTGAAAATGGTGAAAATTACTAGATAGACGATCCTCTTACCTCTGAGGATGAGTCTGACTCCGATCAGGCAACATCTCCAGTCAGAGCTTCCTGTAATGTGATAATTTGGGATTATAACTCTTCCGAAGCATCGTCTGATGAGAGCACTTACACTCCGGCGACGCCTAGCAATGTATCTTCTGGAGCCACCTCATCTCACGTGACTTTCACTGAGATGACACCCTCTCAGGTTTCTTCTCCTGAGACTGTGACTTCATAGTTCACACCCTTCCTGACTGAAGAATTCCCAGAGATTGATGCTTGGGACGATGAATTGGTCAACGAAGAAGAAAGGTTGCTGGATGCTGTTCAGGACTTGTTCCCGGAAAATGCTCCGTGCAACACAATCACTAAGGATGGCAACTCTGCTACTGATACACCCTCAGGAAATGAAAAATGATAGCCTCTTGATCCTGAAGACAATCTTCCCAACGAAGACCCTTCTCAAGAAGCTCTCGAAGTTGGTAGAGGCACCCGCTCTGGCCGGGACTACCACAAAAAGTACAACCAATCTTCCTTTACATATGTAAATCCTTTAGGAAAAGATGTTGTAAGCGCCCCTAGTGGCAACAATGATGAACATGCAGGCCCTAAGGAGGCTTTCAAGTATGACTTGATTGAACACTTCAAGCACATACCTGCATGTCAGCACATCCTAGATTTGTTGCGAATGTCTACGCACACTCGTGATAATCTCATTTCAGAATTACAAAAGCTGAATGAGGATGTCGACAAACATGCCCCGCAAGTCCTCCAAATTGAAATGGATTACCGGGTCAAAAACTCAGAAGCTTCCGAAAAAGAAAAAAAGAAGAAAACTGAGGGATCATGCATTGAATGCCTCTCGGTTAAAAAAGTAGCCAGTGCAACCATCGCCTTAAAAAAGGACGACCTCCTACTTGGCGAAACCAGGCACAACCGACCCTTGTATTTCACAGGGTACATCAAGGAAATGCCTATGCACAGAGTTCAGATTGACCCAGATTCTGCACTCAACCTCATCTCCACATCGGCTCTCGAAGAGTTGGGCATCCCACCCAGCAAGCTGAGCCACACATCTGTATCTATCTTTGGATACGATGGGAGTACTCCAAGGCCTATCGGCAAAATCTGGTTCAAGTTGCAGATCGGTGATCTTATCTCTAAGGTCACAGTGTATGCAATAAAAACCCCTTCATGCCACAACATCCTTCTCGGACGCCCTTGGATCCACGAGAATGGTATTGTCCCTTCAACTTTACATCAATGCATAAAGTTTGTTGGCAACGACGGTATGATACATCGAGTCTTTGCGGACAGAAAACCCTTCAAAGGTAAAGAAGTCAACATTGCAGACTCACAAATGTATGAAGGTGAAAAAGAAGAAGAGGAGAAGCACACAGCACCCTTTGCCGAAAATCTCCAAAAAGATAAAGGCAAGGTTCCTCAACAATCACCGGAAGAAAACAAACCATCCGGTAAATTCGAAGAGAGCATTCAAACCCCCTTCATCATCTCCCTCAAACCTTCAAAGCCTTTGGTCATCACAACTAAAGTGAAGAAGGCAAAGCAAAAGCCTGGAGGCAAATTTGTTGTCTCTTTTGTGTCTATCATGTAAGACACGGATTCAGATTCAGAGCCAGAAGACGGCACATCGTCAAGCCAAGCTGACACTCAACAAGTTCAGCCTGCTCTCACTCTAATGGAGACAGCTTCTGACATAGAAGATCCTACGTCAGCTTCCTTCGTTGTTCCATCAACTTCAGCAAAGGAAAAACCGATCTTCTTCCATAGATCGGATGCTTCTTCATCAAACTCCATGCTTGAACCTTTCCAAAATGAAGGTATGCCTCAACTATCCTTATATAGTTCTGTGGCACAAGCTATTATGAAGAAAATGGGCTATGACGCTCAAAACCCAGTCGGTTTGGGAGAAGGATGCGGTATTCTCATGCCATTGGGGCCCGTCTTGACCAAAAGCCAGCTGGAAGATTGGAGACTCTACGGCTATGTAGAAAAGTCTTCACACAGGTTAGGGTATGATCCCGACACTCCCCTGAGACAGTCGACACAAAGGCTTAAAAGTCAATTTACTGATCAAGCCTCAACATCTCGTATCCATGAAGACATCGATTGCCCTGGATATTTCTTCGATGAGTCACCTGACAAAGATCTAGGAAGCTCATCCAATGGACACGATTTCTCTGAGATTGAAGAGGAGTTATCCGATGGTACAGACATGTGGTCTTCTGACCCAGAAAAACCCTCATCTCCAAAAGAAGTAGCCTACTTCGACCCAGTTTCAACAGGCGATTGGGATAATCTCATAGCAAGCCTTGGGTAAATTACCGATCAAGAAGACCCGTGGAATGGAACAAAGCCTTGGTCTGGAAATGCCCTCGAAACCCCAGAAGGTTTCATTGAGCTGGAAGCCTCTGAAAATATTGTGGAGGAACCACCTTCGAACCTTCCAACAGAAGATCCTGTTCAAAAGATAGACTTGGGAACACCAGATAACCCACGTCCTGTATTCATAAGCAAGAATATAAAGGATGATGAGTTACTCGAGTATATCGCCTTTCTTCGTGAGTTCGTTGATTGCTTTGCATGGTTTTACGCTGAAATGCCTGGTTTAGACCCCAAAATAGCGGTCCACAAACTCAATCTTCAAGAAGACATCAAGCCTGTCAAGCAAGGCCAAAGAAGATTCCGTCCAGATGTGATGGATAAAATTGAACAAGAAGTTCAAAAACTCAAAAGCGTCGGCTTCATCTGTGAGGAACAACATCCTGAATGGTTGGCCAATATTGTCCCCGTGACAAAGAAAAACGGGCAGATCAGGGTCTGTATTGACTATAGAAACCTGAATGGCGCATGCCTTAAAGATGAATTTCCGCTCCCCATACCAGAGGTAATGATTGATAATACCTGTGGGTTCGAGCGAATGACATTCATGGATGGTTTCTCTGGCTACAATTAGATAAAGATGCATCCTGAGGATGAAAAACATACATCCTTTCGGACCCCATTTGGCGTGTATTGCTACACTGTCATGCCATTTGGTTTGAAAAATGCTGGTGCCACATATCAGAGGGCTATGATGAAGATATTCCAAGATATGCAGCACAAGACGGTTGAATGTTCTGTTGATGTCCTCGCCGTCAAAAGCAAAAGAAAAGAAGATCATCTCGAAGACCTTTGAGAAGTCTTCCTCCGGCTTCACAAACACAAACTGCGAATGAATCCTCTAAAATGCTTTTTCGGCGTCTCGTCGGGTAAGTTCCTCGGATTCTTAGTTCGGAAAGCTGGAATAGAGCTTGACCCCATAAAAGTCAAAGCCAATCTAGAAATGCCCACTCCAAGAACCTTGAGAGAACTCAAAGGGCTTCAAGGGAGATTGGCCTACATCAGACGGTTCATCTCCAATCTTTCGGGGAAATGCCGTCCATTCTCCCGGTTGATAAAAAAAGGTGTAAACTTTGTCTGGGATGCAGACTGTGAAGCTGCATTCCAAGATATCAAGTCATACCTAACAAAACCTCCAGTGTTAGCTGCTCCTACCCCTGGAAAACCATTCATCTTGTACACAAGAGCCCTTGATCACTCTCTGCGAGCTCTGCTTGCACAAGAAAATGATCAAAGAAAAGAAGTTGCTCTATATTGCCTCAGCCGCATGCTAGTAGGTGCAGAGCATTGCTACTCCCCAGTCGAAAAAGAATGTCTTGAAGTGATGTTCGCCGTACAAAAGCTGCATCACTACTTGCTTTCCAACGCAGTCTACCTAGTCTCGATGGTTAACCTCTTGAAGGTCCTTGTCACAAAAGTAGGTTCTCTCAATGCTCGACTGGCAAAATGGTCCATCCTTCTGTCACAATTTGATATCAAGTATGTACCGCAAAAGGCGATCAAAGGGCAAGCTCTAGCGGACTTCCTCGTAGAGCATCCATTGCCTAAAGATTCTCCACTAAGAGATGATCTCCCAGACGAACCAGTCTACAATGTGGATACTTTCTCACAAAGTGCCTCCTGGGACATGTACTTTGACGGTGCAACCAGGACAAATGAAAAAAGACAGCTGATCTCGGGAGTTGGCATCCTCTTTGTTAGCCCCGACAAATACATGACTCCACACGCTTTCTCGCTACTGGAACCATGCACAAACAATGCAGCTGAATATCAAGCTCTGATCCTAGGATTGGAACTCGCCATCGAATCCGGTATCACCATGCTGGAAGTCTTTGGAGACTCTCAACTGATCGTCAACCAGATGAATCAGAAATTTGAAGTCAGGAAGCCTGATTTGCAGCGTTACTACAATAAGGCACAATCGCTTCTGCAAAAGTTTGATATCTGTCACATCACCCACATTTGTAGAGGTGAAAACATACGTGCAGATGCCCTGACTGGACTCGTCTATGGCAATCCAGGAAGGGGAAAATATGCAAATCACAGTGTGAGAAAGAAGAATCCTTCCTCCTCTTAACACACATCAAGCAGTTGCTGAATGCCACCAAGTGGTTGGAAGTCGGATTTCAATCCTTCAAACTTCAATCGGCGATTGGAGGGATCCGTTCATTGATTACATTATGTTCGGAATCCTACCTGAAGATCCCAAAGAACAGGTAAGCATCCAAAGGCGAACCCCAAGCTTTCATTTGGATATTCCTTCAAAAATCCTTTATAGGAAATCCTTCAACGGAGTACTTCTATGCTGCTTGTCACAACAAGAGGCTGAAGAAACACTCAAAGAAGTTCATGCTGGTCTTTGCGGAGCTCATCAGGCTGGTCCCAAGCTCTATGATCAGATAAAAAGGTTAGGTTATTATTGGCCTACCATGGTAGCTGACGCAATGCAATTTACTAAGCGCTGCCAACAATGCCAAGTTCATGGAGATTACTTTCACATGCCTCTAGAATGGCTACATCCTACAGCGATTTCATGGCCTTTTGAAGCATGGGGTATGGACATCATAGGTCATATTTCTCCCCCTTCGAGTAAAGGTCATCGCTTCATCTTCGCTGCTACGGATTATTTCTCCAAGTGGTCAGAAGCATTTGCATTCAACGAAATGAAGACCTCATCAGTCCTTCAGTTCCTGCGGACCAACATCATTTGTCATTTGGGCATACCCAAAAGATTCGTCCATGATAACGGACCACAATTTCGGGATCATCGATTCTATAGGTTCTGCGACAAATACAAAATCCAAAGCTGTCCTTTGACTCCATACAATCTGGCAGCAAACGGATTAGCAGAAGCTTTCAACAAGACTTACCCAACCGGTTAAGAGCAATGCCGGTATGGCCAAAACCGGTTTCCAGGTACATGCTCGCTAAACCCACCTTTTTTAGAATTTTCATGTCAAATGTTGAAATTTCTAGAAATTTAAACAATGCTTACTTTCATCGTTTCATTGTTCAAAAAAATCCAAGTTTAGGAGCCTTTCCCTAACTTGACCAAAATTTTCAACCCTTGAACACAAAATTCATGGTTTGAAACAAAATCCGGATTCAGGGATTTCCACCCTAGTCCACCCTACCTTTTACATCCTAAATGGTTTTAGGTCAAAACTTATGACCCTCGTGTCTTTAAACAAAAAAAATGGTTTTTCAAAAAACCGTGGGGAAACGACGCTTAGTCGATACTCGCACAAACTGGAAGCATGCGAACCACGTTCGACACTTCCAAAATTGCAGGGAAGCGATATTTCGTCGATACTTGCAAAATCCAAAACCGTGGAGATGCAAATTTCAGTTGTTATCCACAACCCAAATTTGAAAGGTTCGAGAAAACCACAAATTTCAAAAAATCATGGGGAAACGACATCAAGTCAGTACCCGCAAAACCAAAATTTTTGAAAAAGCAAGGATGCGACATTCCATCGATACTTGCACCAAAATCCACTAGGATGCGACATTCCATCGATACTTGCAAGAACATTCAGCAGGGAGGCGACTTTTAGTCAATACTTACATTTTTTAATACCAAACCGGCTATAAATGCCACAAAACGGCTATAGATGCCACCAAAACAGGCTATAAATGCCACAAACTGGCTATCTATGCCACAAAACAAAACCGGCTATCAATGCCACAAAATAAAAAAAATTGGCTTTCAAAAAACCCGGCTATAGATGCCACCAAAACCGGCTATCAATGCCACAAACAAAAATCTGGCTTTCATGCCAAAACAATCATTTGACAAAAGATTTTCACAAAATGACAAGCTTTTGATCAAATCCCATTTAGTAATTACTTTTATCACAAAAAGATTTAAGTGAGCGTAGGGAAAACAAAAAAAAAGCATCCCATTTAGCAATTACTTTCATCTCAAAAAGATTTAAGTGAGCGTAGGGAAAACAAAACAAGAAAAACAGAGTACCAAAAAATACATGCGGTACCAAAAAAAAAGAAAGTGTTCCTAAACACTACAAAAAAAAGAGTACCAAAAAAATACATGTGGTGCCAAAAAAGGAAAGAATGATAGTTTCTATTACAAAAAAAAAAAAAAAAAAAAAAACAGGAGCTCAACCAGAAATGCTCTCTAGCCAAGATTTCAGCTCCTCAAGCAAACTTTTGGCCTCAGCCGTAGGGGATTCCAAGGCACGCTTCTTCAGGAACTTGCCATGAGATGCTGGAGAATGCTGCAATCCTTCTTTCACACCGGGAAGCTTATCCCGAGCAGTTCGCCATTGTTTGTTTATTTGAGACCTCGTTTCAAGAACTCGATCGGCATCTGCAACCCGGCGAATCAGAGCACTCTCCCTGTCGTGAGCCTCGGTTATTGCAGCCCACTTGGCAGCGACTTGTGCCTGCAGATGCTCAAGACGTTTCTTGGCCTCATCGACCTCCCTATCAAGGATGTTAAGGTCATGTGTCAGCCCAATGCTGGCTAGCTCTTCTAAGTTCTTCACTCAGACTATCTGCTTCCTGCTTTGTGTAGCCTCATCCAGGTCAGACTTAGCCTTATCAGCAGGATCCAGGAACATCTCCTTGAAGAACTGGTCGTCAGCCAAACCCATGGCCTCAAACCATTTGTCACCCAGCTCAATGATCCTATCAACGATCGCCCTGGCACCTGTGACATCCAGACTAGCCTCTTCGGCATCACCGAGAATCTCATGCACATGCTGGATCATGCCAAATCCGGCATCCAAATGCCCTGCAAGGAGAGTCTTAATCCAAGAGCTCAGAACCCGCACCACCACCTTATTCGCAAAAAGAAGAGATGGCCCAGTTGAAGATTCGCCCCGCTCCTTCGGTCGGCTGCCCATGTCATGCCCCGTTGGAAGAGGAACAAAAGAACTTTTTCTAGTTGGAGCTGCTGGAGAAGGAATTTCAGCATGAGGTATCTCCTCAACAGTGTCAGAACTGGTCCAAGGAGTCTCTACCTCTAGATCGACCTCTGGCATCTCTTGCTCCGGTTCTGAAGGAAGCAACAGACTCTCCGCTGTCACCTCAAAACCTGCCAAAGAAACACAAAAAGGTATGAATATGATCCTGTTTGAAAATCATTATCAGGGGTATTACTGCAAAATACTTTCTTCGACGACTGGCGGAAGACTCTCTTCCTCCATGAACTCATCGGAAGCATCATCAACATTTGCATCCATTGATGGTTCAAAGTCATCGGAATCCTATAGCAAGTCAGCTGACAAGAAAAATGTTAGCAAACCAAGTCACAGCAAAAAAAAAAAGAGTCATACCAATTGGAGATTCTGGATTCACTCTAGAGTCCCTCGGTTCTTCTTCAGGTGCCCCGACAGGGTCTGTCACCACCTCATCAGTTGGGACCTTAGGCATCGCCAAATCTTCCTCTGTTAAAAAAAAAAAGAGGAGCAGCAGGGAGAGAAAACAAATCAAGACATGGAAAAATCCCATGAAAAGAAATGGAAAGAGAAAAAGGAAGAATCATACCTTCACCAACGGTCTCTTCTTCTCGGCTTCTCTTCTCTGGAGGCTCGTCAACATCCACTGGCATATCCTCATTAATAGTAAGAGGGACTTCTATGTCAGGAGAGTCCTCATATTGCCCTTTGCTGCGATGATGACTCCTCTTCCTCTTACTCCTGCGGGCTCGCTTCTTAGAGGAACCTGCCCCACTGTCAGAGTCAGGTCTCCCACTTGACTCCTCACTGGATGGTCTACTCTTGCCAGTAGACTCCACGGAAGCTTGCCTCTGTGCCGCTTGCATCCAAGCATCAAGTTCCGCTTCCTCCTGTTCTAGCTGCTCTAAAGCCTCATCTGGTATTTCTCGAACAGCTTCAAAACCAATGACGCCCTGGTCACCGAGAAAGCCTATCTTGTGCTTCTCTCTAGAAAGGAAGGCCCAAACTTCCTCTCGCCGGACACCATCCGACTTTCCAAGGCCCTTTCCAGATGCCAACTTCACATCAAGCTCCTTTTTGGAAAGCCCCCGATATGCCGAAAAGCTCTCCGCGAACCACTTCGCAAAGCCGGCAGTCCGGGAAGTCAACAACAAAGGATAAGAGATCATGGCTGTAGTGTCTTCAGCACTATAGAAAGCCCATGCATTTCTCCCGTCCTGTAAACCTCCAAAGTGCTTCACCATGCTTGAAGGCGCTCCAACAATGCCTTGAGAAAAGCCCAACTGCAAAGCAAAGCGAGAGGGTACATACGGCTGGATGTCGACGAAAAGATGTCTACGGTACACCATCGTGCCGACATGTATGCTGAAAAGCCACTCCTTCTCTACGTTCGTCAAGGAGTAATGCATTCCCGACCCCGCCCTGGTAGAGTATCGGGAGGCACCAAAATCAAAAGCCTTCTTCCGCAACTCCGGAGAAAGCTTCACTGAAGACTGCCCCATCTCGACGTCCCTGAACCGTCGGATCCTCATGCGGGCAAACAAAAGTGATTCGGACACAGCTTTGCCCTTAGCTAGCCGAATCATCAGAGGATCATCATCCTGTGCGGCACCCAGCCAGTGGAAGCTAGGACAGTGGTACACGTACCACGAATAAAAGATGTCGGCTGAAAATACCCTATTCATAGGGAGCCCAAGCCGAACCAAAAAAGCAGCAGCCTGCAGTTCGGTACACAAGTAGGAGTAGAAAGCTGGCACCAAAGCAAGCTGCTCTCCAAACGCCATCTGACAAGCCAGAAAAATACAATGTGGCCTGATGTGCATTCCATCTCCTCCAGCAAAAATAGCCTCACCAAGCCAATAAGTGAGGTAAACAGCGAGATCTCTCCGCAGTGCAATGTCAGGACGTATGGCGTTTGTACTCGCACAGAAATCTCTCAACTCTTCTTGTATAACCAAGATCTTCTTCGAACTTGGATCCTGAGCCCTGGCTTCCTGGGTCACACTAGTAGAAGGCTCCTTGCTATCAAAAAAGTTGGGGAACAAAGAGCTAGAATTCTTCCAACTGCTGGATCTAACTTTCAAACCCTCCTTCTCCTTCCAAAAATCATAGAAGGATACGAGTTGAAAGTACAGAAGCCTGAACTCCTCAGACTGCTCCTCAAGGACGCTGTCGATCGGCATAAACTCCTCATAGAGTTTGCCTAGGATGGGCAATCCAGTAATGGCGCTCAGCTCCTTCAAAGAGAAACCAATCTCACCATTCGTCACAACGAAGGTATTGGTTTGTGGGAGGAATGACTCCAGCATAGCCATGAAGGCCTCGTCAGAAAAGATCACGGTCTCCCTAAAGGCGCGGGCCGCATCAAAAATCCCGACTTCCTTCAAAACGGCGCCACCAATCAGCAGGACGCGATTAGTCCACGACTTCCACTCGGAGTCAGCATTGAAACGGCCACGAAGTCGAAAAGGCTTTATCCAATTACTGCCGTCACCGCTGAAAATACCAAGGCCCACCGGTCTCAAATTGACCGACGGATAATCAGAGCCCTGGTAGCCGCTGGATGGCATCAACATGTCCATGTCAGCAGGCGACCTCTCCGTATATCCTGGAGAACCGCCAACAAAAACCCCGGTCTTGATTACATTTGTCCTTCTCACCCAGCTTTGAGGATCTTCCCTCTTAGAGCACGTGGGGGCAAGGCTCATGATCGAGACAGTGCGATCAAACGTCGACCGGGTAGCAACAGTCTTCTTCTCACCATCTGCTGTGAAAGAGAACTCAAAACATCTCCTCTAATATGTCATGTCATCAGGGACTGCATCACCAAAGAAAAAGGTAGGCTTGGTTAAAATACTCTGATCTTCCATCATCCATGGACGACTGCTTACCATGATCTTATAGAATTCCTCTCCCTTGAGAGCAATCAATCGCTGCCTCATCTCATCTCTGTTGAGGGAGTCACACTCTTCCTGATTTCTCTCAACATAATGGACCTTCTCAAAGGCCTGCTGAACGACCGGATTAGAAGATCTAGCAGATCAACGAGGTACGCTTGTAGCAGGCTCTTTACCCTTGTTCGTTCGGGAAGAACCACCTACAAAGGATGGAAAAGAAAAGCATCAAACATCAAAATGATAGAATCTTGCTGAAAAAAATTCTGGCGAAATTTTGACATGATGCCGGGGCAATTCCGAAGAAAAGGGACTATCCCGAAAGAAATAGAAAGCTTGAAGATGGGCTCAACATTGCTGCGAGCTCCGAGACTCCAAACTTTTGAAACCTCAAAGTCTCCGCAAAATCAGGAAGGGCTCAACATCGCTGAGAGCTCCAAATTCCCAAATTTGCGAAAACTTTCAGGTATGCTATCACATCATGCTACAATTCAATTTACAAAAAATATGCATGCAAGAACATCTAGGTTTGCCAAAAAAAAAAAGGGGGCATTACCATGATGAGCAAAAAAAAGAAGAAAATAAACTTTCTCAAAAAAATGAGAGAAAGAAAACAAAAACAAAAAAAAGAGAAAGGAGAGGGCTGGCCCACAGGCCACGTGGCCGTACGGCCAGATCCGTACGGATTTGTCCGTACGGCCCACAAAAAAAAACATGCAAAAAAAAAGAAGAAAGCATAAAAAAAACATGTAAAAAAAAAGAAAGAAAAGAGCAAACACGTGAGAAAAAAAAGAAAAGAAAAGAAAGAAACAAAAAAGAAAGAAAGAACTTTTTTCCTACAATGGGGTTTTCTTGGAAAAAAAGGGAACTTACTTGAAGCCATTGATGGAGAAGAAGAAGAAAAGTCTTGAAGATTTTGAAGAAGAAGAACTCTTGGTCTTGAAGCTCTCTTGGGATTGTTGCAAAAGAAAGCAATAAGAGCAAGAGATCCAACCTCCTCCTTGCTTTTATAGAAGAGAGCAAACCAAAGAAGGAAAGAAGAAAGTGGTAAGTGTTACTAATTAGTAACCTTACCAAAAGAAAGAAATTAGAAAGATTCTTTCCCAAAAGAAAGATATCTTGAGGGATTCTCTCCCAAAAAGAAATCAATGAGAGATTTTCTCCCAAAAGATAGGATCAATGAAAGATTCTTTCCCAAAGGAAGATATCTTGAGATATTCTCTCCCAAAATAAAGGGAACATGAGATATTCTCTCCAAGTAAAGATATTCTTAGATATTCTCTATCCAAAGGAGATATTTTTAGATATTCTTTCAAAAATGACACCATATGAGATCTAAGCCATTTCAAAAGCTTAAGGTCCCATGGGTTAGCCCATATGAGCCAGGTTTGACCACCTAGGAACTTTAAAAAAAAAAATTTTGGGCTTTTAGTCAAAGAGAAATCCCTCTTACCAAGAGCATACAAAAATGGTTCCATGCCTCTTTTGAGTTGATTGGACCATACAAAAGAGAATTCCAAGCCCCATGAGCTTCCAAAAATCAAACCATCCAGCCTCATCTACCAAATTGAGCCAAAATCTTGAAATTGACATTTCGCAAAAATCCAAACCAAATCCTGGTCCCCTAACTTGCCACATACAGCTTGTTAGGTCACAATACCAAAACCAAAAACCAAAACCTGATCCCCTAACTTGCCACATACAGCCTGTTAGGTCACAAGACCAAAACCAAAATCGACCCCCCAACATTCCACATACAGCTTGTTGGGTCACACGGTCAAAACCAAACCCGACCCCCTAACCTGCCACATACAGCCTGTTAGGTCACAAGGTCAAAACCAAATCCACATCCATGATGTCATCTTCAAAACTTTGCCTCGAGATGGTACGTGATCCCTTTCACTACCGTAAAATTCCATGGAAGCTCAAAAGGCTACAAATACGAAAAAGAAAGACTGCTCAAAAACTCTTGGTCAAGTCACAAGCTCTCCTTCACAAATCTCTTCAAGGCACATCAACTACAAAAGTTAAGCAATTTGTCGCTGCACCTCGAGGGGCCATTTGTTGACACCAAAAATGTCACTTTGCCGCTTCAAGATCCAAAAAGCTACATGAAGTCGCAACGTGCCATAAATAGGCAATGCTACTTCCAAAAAATAAAATCTTGTCAGAATCAAACAAAAACTGCAAGATCCTTCAAGACAGCCAAAAGAGGAGTACACAAGAAGTTTCGGGTCATTTCAAAATCATTTGGCCTAACTTCGCTTCTCCGGCAGCTGAAAAGGAGCTCGTGGCGGCGAAAACATCGGAGACACCAAATCTTCGATCAGAGCCGATGGATGGTCTCAAAATACATCCAAAAGGCTCCACGTCAAGTTCCGAGTCAAACCGACAACGTTTGACCCTACATCAACCCTCGAACTGCTAAATCAACCCTCTCGACGGCAAGAACCACCGAAGCCATCACTCATCAGATAGAGCACATGGACGGCTTCAAAATGCTTACAAAGGGCTACACGTCAAATTTCAGGTCATTTCGACAGCATTTGACCATACTTTGACGCTCGGAAGTCAAATCGGGCCTCTCGGCGGTGAAGCTCCTCGGGACCATTGTTTCCAAGACAGAGCCTATGGATCATCTTAAAATGACTCCAATACGTTCCCTGTCAAATTTCAAGTCAATCGGACATCGGTTGACCGCACATCAAGCCGCGACATCTTCATCGCGACAAAAGCAAGTCTACTGGTGATAGGACCACAAACAGCTTCAAAACTCAAACAAAAGCCTATGGTTGGTCTTAATTATTGCTCAGGAGGCTTCATCTCAAATTTTAGATCATTCCGACATCGTTTGACCCAGTTTCAGCTTCTGACGGAAAATCGGCAGCTCTGCGCGACAAAGTCTTCGGCTTTCTCAAAAAACTGGAAACTTTGCAAAATAAAATGCAAGGATTCTCATCAGGTTTTCTACAGGGAAATCAGGCCAATAAATGGTCAAAAATGTCAAGGAAAAATACAGAAGAAAAAAGAATCGAAAAACAGCAAAAACGGACACAAAACAGGACAAAAAGAGGGAAAATCCCTCCAGGGTCGCCGGTGACCCTGGAGCCCGGGATTGCCCGGAAGGCCCCAGAAACCCCGTTTTTTCGCCATTTTTTCACGATTCGAAGCGTCCGGCCTCTGGTATATCCAAAATTCATACTTTTGAGACACCAAATCCTCTACCGGCATCAAAATCACGGGTCAATCATCAAGAGTATCAAAATCAACATTGATCGCCAACCGGTCAACCAAAAAAAGTGTGCTTTCTCCCCGACCGATCGAGAAATCGACAGGACAGATGGCACCGACTCACTGTTGGCAACCAATACCTGAAGTTACGTGGTCATCTGATGCCGATCTACATTAAGATCCATCATTGATCATCGCCAGAAGAATCCCAAAAGACGCGGCATGGCCCGCGACTCTTCAACTGCTCCGCGACCACTTAATGCGATTAATTGACTAGCTTTATTACAGTCATTAATCCATTTCTTTGGACGGCCCAATCAGAAGCAAGCATCCGGGAGTTACAAGTCAAAAGATTAAAGGCGATTAAAAGCCCTCAATCTCCTCTGGCCAATCAGAAGCCAAGAAAAAGGAGTTACAAAATAAAGAATTCAATCTTGTAACTCCTCCCTTTATGTAGCTTTATGATAATTAAGGCTCATAAATCCTCCTAAATGGCTACCTAAAAGCCTATAAATAGGAGAGCATTCCAAAGAATTCCAGATCGGAAAAATCACTAAGTTAGGGAAAAAGAAGATAGATCCCAGATCAGAAAAAAGCACATAAATCCAGAGAAAGAAAGATAGAAAATTCTACAGAAGTTCTACACCGACCACCGCTACAAGGTGACAAAAGTCCCTTGGGGGGTACCCCCCCCCCCAAGGTCCTTGCCTTCTCCTTCTGCCTCCAATGACTTAGACGTGGCTTTTCAGTCCGTCTACTTGGTTTTTTATTGGACATAGGACCTCCTTTTGATCTTTGTCCTCTAAAAACCTGGGGTTATAGCCAAGCCAAGCGAATCAATTGCATCCTCTGTTCTCATCCGCATGGATGATGGCGAAGTCCACATATGGCTTGTGACCGTCAATCTGAACGGGTCCCCCAAATCTACTGAGAAGTTAGATCCTCCTTTTCTTGCTTTTCATTGTAGTTTATATTTTTTTAAAAGAGACAAAAAAACACAACTCTTGTCTTTCATTATTGATAAGGATTGTAAATCGGCTATAAAAGCCAAAATTGGCTATAAACGCCAAAAATCGGCTATAAACGCCAAAAAATCGCCTTTCACGGCAAATCAAGAAAAGAGAGAAAATGTCTCTTTTCTTAAATATATGTGCAATGGAAAACTTGAAAGAAGTTGATTTCCTTTTTACTTGCGAAGGTTGATCTCTGGATCACCACTTGCAATTCTAAGTAAAATAGAAAATCTGGCACACCCACACAAAAGAAATGTTGATGCACGCCTCTGCCCCCCGGTTACGAAAGGGTCGGACCCAAATGGACTCCCACGTCCGCCGACCTCGGTAGAACTGAGTGACCAGAATGCGCTGGTCCATCAGTTCTGTCTTGTCTTGCTGACAAACAAGACACGTCTTTACATACTATTCCACGTCATTCTCCATTCGTGGCCAGTAATAGCTTCGAGACAGCAGCGCCAATGAACGTTCTTGACCTGGATGACCAGCCCAAGGGGAGTCATGAGTTTCTTTCAATAACTCTTTCTGCAGACCCCCAGTCAGTGGCACGAAGGGACGATGACCCTTGGCATAGAGAACTCCTTCCTCTACCCAAAACTTCCTGGTTATGCCTTCAGCAACTTGCTTAAGCAGTCGACCAGTCACCTGATCCTTCGCTGTTTCAGTCTTAATCATGTCCAACATGGTCCCCTCAACTTGTACCAACGAGTTAATATATGATTCGGGACCTAGGTTGCGACTCAATGCATCTGCAACGATGTTGCTTTTGCCTATTTTATACTTCATCTCATAATCAAACTCTGCCAAAAAGTCCTGCCATCGAGCTTGTTTCGGTGTCAGTTTTTTCTATGTAAGAAAGAAACTGGTCGCTGAAATGTCTGTTCGCACAATGAATTTTGCACCTAGCAGGTAGTGTCTCCAAGTCCTTAGACAGTGCACTACTATCATCATCTCCTTCTCATGGGTGGAGTAACGCTGCTCAGTATCATTTAGTTTGCGGCTCTCAAATGCAACAGTGTGTTCTCCTTGCATAAGAACACCACCAATCGCACGATTGTTGACACCAAAAATGTCACTTTGCCTCTTCAAGATCGAAAAAGCTACATGAAGTCGCAACTTGCCGTAAATAGGCAATGCTACTTCCAAAAAATCAAATCTTGTCAGAATCAAATAAAAACTGCAAGATCCTTCAAGACAGCCAAAAGAGGAGTACACAAGAACTTTCGGGCCATTTTAAAATCATTTGGCCTAACTTCGCTTCTCCAGCAGCTGAAAAGGAGCTCTCGGCGGTAAAAACATCGGAGACACCAAATCTTCGATCAGAGCCGATGGATGGTCTCAAAATACTTCCAAAAGGCTCCACGTCATGTTCCGAGTCAAACCGACAACGTTTGACCCTACATCAACCCTCGAACAGCTAAATCAGACCTCTCGGCGGTGAAGCTCCCCGGGACCATGGTTTCCAAGACAGAGCCTATGGATCATTTTAAAATGACTCCAATAGGTTCCCTGTTAAATTTCAAGTCAATCGGACATCGGTTGACCGCACATCAAGCCGCGACATTTTCATCGCGACAAAAGCAAGTCTACTGGTGATAGGACCCCAAATGGATTCAAAACTCAAACAAAAGCCTATGGTTGGTCTTATTTATTGCTCAGGAGGCTTCACACCAAATTTCAAGTCATTCCGACATCGTTTGACCCAGTTTTAGCTTCTGACGGAAAATCGGCAGCTCTACGCGACAAAGTATTCGGCTTTCTCAGAAAATTAGAAACTTTGCAAAATAAAATGTAAGGATTCTCATCAGGTTTTCTATAGGGAAATCAGGCCAATAAATGATCAAAATTTCAAGGAAAAATACAAAAGAAAAAAGAATCGAAAAACAGTAAAAACGGACACAAAACGGGACAAAAGGAGGAAAAAACCCCCCTAGGGTCGCAGGCCCCTGGGACCCTGGAGCCCGGGATCGCCGGGAGGGCCCCGGAAACCCTATTTTTCTCCGTTTCTTCGCGATTCGAAGCGTCTGAATCCTCTGATTTTCCAAAGTTCATCCTTTTGAGACACCAAATCCTCTGACATCCATCAAAAACACGGGTCAATCATCAAGAGTATCGAAATCAACATTGATCGCCAACCGGTCAACCAAAAAAAGTGTGCTTTCTACCTGACCGATCGAGAAATCGACAGGACAGATGGCACCGACCCGCTGTTGGCAACCAATACCTGAAGTTACATGGTCATCTGATGCCGATCTAAATGAAGATCCATCATTGATCATCACCAGAAGAATCCCAAAAGACGCGGCACGGCCCGCGACTCATCAACTGCTCAGCGACCACTTAATGCGATTAATTGACTAGCTTTATTACAGTCATTAATCCATTTCTTTGGTCGGCCCAATCAGAAGCAAGCATCCGGGAGTTATAAGTCAAGCGATTCATGGCATTTAAGCCATGAAACTCCTCCCATCATGGCGATTAAAAGCCCTCAATCTCCTCCGACCAATCAGAAGCCAAGAAAAAGGAGTTACAAAATAAAGAATTCAATCTTGTAACTCCTCCCTTTATGTAGCTTTATGACAATTAAGGCTCATAAATCCTCCTAAATGGCTACCTAAAAGCCTATAAATAGGAGAGCATTCCAAAGAATTACAGATCGGAAAAAGAAGACAGATCCCAGATCAGAAAAAACGCACAGAAATCCAGAGAAAGAAAGAGAGAAAAATCTGCGGAAGTTCTACACCGACCACCGCTACAAGGTGACAAAAGTCCCTTGGGGGGGTACCCCCCCCCCCAAGGTCCTTGCCTTCTCCTTCTGCCTCCAATGGTTTAGACGTGGATTTTCAGCCCGTCTACTTGGCTTTTTATTAGACATAGGTCCTCCTTTTGGCCTTTGTCCTCTAAAAACCTGAGGTTTAAATCCAAGCCAAGCGAATCAATAGCATCCTCTATTCTCATCTGCATGGATGATGGCGAAGTCCACATATGGCTTGCGACCGTCAATCTGAACGGGTCCTCCACAATCTCCTGAGAAGTTAGATCATGTTTTTCTTGCTTTTCATTGTAGTTTGTATTTTTTTTAAAAGAGACAAAAACCACAACTCGTCTTTCATTATTGATAAGAATTGTAAATCGGCTATAAACGGCAAAAATCGGCTATAAACGCCAAAATCGGCTATAAATGCCAAAAAAATCGCCTTTCACGGCAAATCAAGAAAATGTCTCTTTTCTTAAATTTATGTGCAATGGAAAATTTGAAAGAAGTTGATTTCTTTTTTACTTGCGAAGGTTGATCTCCGGATCACCACTTGCAATTCCAAGTAAAAAATAGAAAATCTGGCACACCCACAAAAAAAAAATGTTGATGCATGCCTTTGCCCCCCGGTTACAAAAGGGTCGGATCCAACGGACTCCCATGTCCGCCGACCTCGGTAGAACCGAGCAGAAGCGCTGTCCATCAAGCTGGCACACCCGGTGGGACCCGTTCATTTGAGAACACGATGCTAGAAATGAAATATTTGCATATCATATCTATTGCTTTATGCATATACTTCTTTTCTTGATTCCTTGGCTACTTTCTAATTGGTGGCCTATGTTGGATTCCGCATCTAAAAAACATATGAGATGAGATTTTTTGAAAATTTCTAATTCTTTGAATTTATCTCCACCTTTCTCTTTTCAACAAAAAAAATCAGATTTTTCATTTTGGATTCAAAATTGAGAAACCTTGATCCTTTCCTATCGTTCATTGTACTTGCAGAAATGTTAAGCCTGTTTGACTAAGGTTTTGGGCCATCGTTTCTCTTCGATGAGTTTATTAAAGATCTAAAAAAAAAAAACTAAAAATCAGATTTTTCATTTTGGATTAAAAATTTAGAAACCTTGATCCTTTCCTATCGTTCATCGTGCTTGCAGAAATGTTGAGCATGTTCGACTAAGGTTTTGGGCCATCGTTTCTCTTCGATGAGTTCATTAAAGATCTAGAAAAAAAAGACAAAACAAAAAAAAATCAGTTTTTTCATTTTGGATTCAAAATTGAGAAACCTTGATCCTTTCTTATCATTCATCGTGCTTGCAGAAATGTTGAGCCTTTTCGACTAAGGTTTTGGGCCATCGTTTCTCTTTGATGAGTTCATTAAAGATCTAAAAATATATATATATTTAAAAGACATAGACCACTAAGGTTAAACCAACTGCGTTCTTTGATCATGGTTGATTCAAGAAAAGCCTTGTCCAGAGTGTGGAGACAGCTTGACTGTTCTAGGCAAGGGTCCTCCAAACGGGTTTATTAAGTAATACTACCCTTACCTGGGGCAATTCTATCAATCGAGATTTCATAAGACCGGGTTAGGAGGCCTATGTGTACTCTCTTGTCTTTTAAATAAAACTTTTTTAAAAATAAAATTTTTAAAAATATAAATTTTAAAATGAAAAATAAAAAATAAAAAATTTTCAAAAAAAAATTTTAAAATTAAATAAAAAAAAAGATTTTTTTTAAAAAAAAATCTTCAAAAAAAAAAACTTCCGTCATTTTGGGTTTAGATTGGAAAAATCTTGGTCTTCTCCTTTCTGAGCACTGGCGCTCGCGGAAATCGCTGAGCCCGTGTTCAGATTGGAGTGCCTTTTGCTCTCTTTGATGAACCCGATATTGACCTTTCAAAAAGAAAAAACTCGTCATTTTTGGATTCAGATCCGAGAAATTATGGTTCATTTCCTTCTGAATACTGGCGCTCGTGGAAATCGCTGAGACCGTATTTGGATCGGAATACCATATGCTCTCTTCGATGAATCCAATCTTGACCTTTCAAAACAGGGAATCTCATCTCATGGATGCGGTCTCCAAACATTTGTGTCTAGCGGTACTAGTACGCCCTTTCCGAGTCTATTGTATTCGCGACCGGCACATTTGTAACTCCAACTTTATATTCTTCTTACCTCGAGCGAGCTCTGCTTCTCGATAAGTCGAATTTAAGTTCATAATTGCTTCTAGCAGTCACTAGGACGCTCATTCTGGGCTTACCATACCTGCGGTCAGAACGATTGTACCCTCTATGGCTTTTTGCCTTCTTCATATTGCTTGGGTCATCTCCCTCGAGAAATTTGAAAAGACAAAACCATAGAACTTCCCATTTATGATCATTATATTCTTGTGATTACTAATGGATGTGGTCTTGTTTCAGAAATTTTTTGAAAAAACTAACAATGGCAGCATCGCTTACCATTACTTTCGATGAGAGCAAGCACCAACTCATGCTTCAACAGAAGCAAACCACGCGCACCTACAAGCGCCCCATCAGCTGCCCAAGCGTCAACTCCCTCGGCAACTCTCTGAGCTCCGGGTCAAATTCGACTCCTCGGACTATTGTCTTTGGGACACTGGGACCATTCCCACTTTCCGAAGAACAAACTACTCCTTCCAAGAAGCAGAAACTCGCCTCTCAACGTGTCACTACTGTCACACCAAAGGCGAGCACCAGAAGGCCCGAAGCCCGTGGCAGCTCCACGAAGCCTCGACCATCAAACGACCAGGTCTATCCCAAGACTTGGTCCCCAAGACCTTCACGAAAACAAAGAAGGTCCCAAACATCCACCAAGCCAGCATTCCTGGCCCCACTCAAGGAGAACCAGTTCTACCCTCTTGCCTGCATGAAAGATGAGAGACCCATCTCCAATCTGACTCTCAAGTCAACCCAGCATGAGTCGGCTTGTTCCTATAAGCCCAAAATCAAGTCATGCATCACTAGGTTGCTACAAGCACCTGCTAAGGCCTACAAACCTGCAGTTCGACCCTTCATCTCTACAGGGGCCGAACTTGAAAAATTCAAAGCTTCGCTGCAACAGGCGAAGGACAGGGTTCACATCCTGTCCTTGCCCAGCTACAAAGAAGACAGGCTCGGCTGCTGCTCCCGAGGGAGCACATCCTTCATCGTCAAAGCCCAGCCAGAGCTAACCGAAGCTCAAATTGCTCATTGTATACGCCGCCGCGCGTCGTATCGGCAAAAGAGACTAGAGAACCAAAGGACCCAGCCTCCTACACTTCAAGTCTCTCCCAAATGGGTCGAAAAAGAAAGACCCAACCAAGTTGCTGCTGTCCATATGGTTAGAAAAACTAAAAGACGCCAAAAGTCAGCATCCAAAATCCATGTCCGACGTTCGATGACCCGCAGCGTCTCCAGGACAAGAAGACACTCAGAAGAATCCCCCACTCCTTCAAGCAAAGGACGGTAGAGTGATCCTTCCTCAAGCTCTTCTTCAAAAAGAATGAGCCCCAGCTCAGTCACCAGGACAGTTTCTTCGTTCGAATCTCGAGGGATGAACGTCCGGGCTACAAATTCTGAGCCACCACCCCGCAATCCTCCTCAAGATGATGCGATCACACGCATCCCGCAGTTGGAACAAGGCCACCAGAGGATTGAAAATCTGATGGAAAACCTTCTCCTCGCCTTTCAAAATCAGGCGAACAATGAACCTCCTCCGAATCATCAAGACGATGAGGTAAATGGAGAAGAAAATGAGTCACGCGCCCTTACCAAAAAGGACGTAGACAGTATCCTCGCCAAAGCAAAAGAAGAGGATATACTCAAGGAGCATGGGATCAAGCCACCATATCCCTTATGGATGGACTCGGTCTCGTTCCCCACAAAATTCAAGCATCCTACTCTCAAAACATATACGGGGAAAGGATCAGGCAGACAGCACGTCATCCACTTCAAGATCCTGACGGGAGCTATCGCGGATCAAGATGCACTCAAGATCCGCCTCTTTGCAAGTACCCTAAATGGTATGGCCTTCGATTGGTACTCCACTCTGGCGGAGGACTCCATCCAAAAGTGGGCCATGCTAGAGACACGCTTCCTGACTCACTTCAAAGGTGAGGATCATCCCGCTACTATGGCTCAGCTGTGCAGCCTAAAACAGGGGGAGAATGAGTCAACGTATGACTTCATTCATAAGTGGAAAGCAATGGCATACAAATGCTCTAATGTATTGCCATGATCATCGCTAGTCGACATATGCCGAAACAACATGAGAGCTAGAATCCGCTCCATGATCGTCGACAACAAATCAAAAAACCTGGGAGAACTCCTAGAAGCTTCTATGGAAGCTGAAACGGGGATTAAAGACCTTAACAGTCAGAAATCCTCAAGAAAAGAGCCAACCGCCATTGCAACCTCAAAACCAAAGAAAAAAGAGGTCCTCAATGTGCAGACCAAGTCAGCTCTTCAGCCACCAAAGAAAGCTGAAAACAAAGCTGCTGGTAAGAGACCCGAACTCTCTGAATGCCTTCAAATAATGAGTAGTGATGAAATACCCGTTTGATGAAGATGTTGATGAAATCTTCGGGGCTCTTGTGGCAAATGGCAAGCTCACCTTGCCTGAACCAAAAAGACCAGGTGATGTTGGCAAAACCAACGATCCTCGGTACTGTCCATACCACCAGATGATCTCGCATCCTCTCAATCAATGCTTCATTGTGAGGGAGAAAATAAACGAGATGTGGAAAAACGGAGTCATCACCTTTGACAAAAACTATGGGTCTGCCTCCGTCAACATGGTGACATGTGGACAAACATCAAAACCACCGAAGAAAAAGATCACTACTTCCTTCAAGGTGATAAACTCAATCAAAGCGTCCGAGGAACTGGTTCCTTACCCGACACCAGACGGACAACCCATATGGGTACATCCCGATCTCCTGGATGATGAAAATTAGGAGGTCGTGAAAACAAAGCCTACAGTGTTGGGATTGGTGTATGCCCTAAAGCCCACTAGCTGCATTCTCATCTTTTGTTACTGGATATTTACTGGTTATTTAATGGAAAGACTCTTTTATGCTTAAACATGTATATATGTATGGTTGTGTAAGGCCCATTGTTTCTAGTAAATGAATTAGGTGTGTAGTGTCTACACACAGATAGGTCTAATTCATGGACAACTGGAAATATCATATTTGTTCATAACTGAAAGATGGAGCTGGGCACTTCATCTTGGTAGAAGTTATAATGAGATACTCTCCTATATAGGGTGACATACCTAAGTCACGGGAGGGCTTTCCCGGATCTATCTCATTAGTGCATGTGTCATGCATTGAACATGACCATTGGAGGTGTGATCTCTAAAATAGTACTATCACAGAAAGAGATCAAGTCACCTCATGCTACTAAGTGACCGATACTCTTAATCTTGAGCATTTGTGGATGAACTGACGAAGTCAAGTTCTTGTGCTTTAATTCACTATGGGTGAGATTCTTTTCATGGGTCAACAGCTCTGTGTTTTGGGTACTCGGACTTGATCAGTTGGGACGTGCAGATGCAATATAGAATCTATGCCATCTGATGATGGAATAATCGTCCCCTTAGAATTATCGATTAATCATCAAAAATCTAAGATCTTAGTATATGGATGTTCCATATGGATATTGAACTTGTGGGTCGCTCCCTGGATCAAGAGAATGATATTCGAATGATGATTATGTTAAGGATATGAAGTTCTAAGGTTTAGATGTAATCGGGAAGGTTGATAGTACATGTGATAACCTGACTCGATTATGGATGTTACATAGAGGGGCATTCAGGTCATTACACTTAGTAGGTCGAAGACAACTGTCGTTTTATGACAAGCTTATTATAATATATATTTGTCCTTGGAGTTCAACCATAACTCTCTAGTGGAATGAGTTAAGGTTAAAATGGTCTTAATGTTGCTATGGGTTTAGCATGGACATTTTGGTCATTTTGGGAGCCAATGGCAAATATGTCTTTTGGTCCCTTCTCTAGTCACTTTCCAAGATTGGCATGGTTTCCTAAGATGTTTAGATAACATAAGGATGAATTATTTTAGTGGAAAAAATAATTTTGAGTTTAAATTCAAATAGGCCTTTGATGGCATACATGAATTTAATTCTAGATAAATTATATGTGGGCCATGGTGTGCAATAATATGTGGGACGTCCATAATAGGATTTCCATGGGTAAGGTTTCCAACTTTGAGTAGGACTCTCTACTTGGAAAGTTGGACTCCTCTTTGGATTAGTATTCCTATGAGTTAGTTTCCTTTTTGGATTAGGAACTTAAAATTAGTAAGTGTTCTACAACTAGGATTACTAATTGTATGGAAAGTTCTTTTTGGTTTCCTTTTCTAATTAGAGTGTTTCTTAAAGGAAATAAGTCTTTTCTTTTTGGACATCAATTAGAATAAGGAGAGATAACTTTATGGGAAAGGTTTCCACAAAAGTTTCTATAAAAGAAACCATACAAGCCTTGGACGTCCAACACTTTGTAACACATTAAGAGAGCCACACGCCCAGCCCTTTGGAGGTTCTCTTCTTGATAGATGAGAGCTTAAGGTCTGAGATTTTCCCTTGGAGAAATAGTTCTTGTTTCCTAGATTAAGATCCCACCATCTTAGCCAATCAGATTTGGAAGTGAGATAGAGGAGAAGATCAAAGGCAATACAAGTGCAGGAAAATTCCAGCAACTTGTTTGAAAATTGCAAGTCTGAGTTCGGGCCTTTGGATCTATTTTTTTCAGAGATTTGAAGTCTACAAATCTTCGAGGTATGAGTCTTCTTCATTCTCCTTTAATTATACACTTGTTGATCATGATTTAATGGAGTTTCTATGCGATTCTTTATGGCTGATTTCCGCTGCATAGTGCAGAAATCAGATTTTTTGAAATCTGTCATGCTTTGCATCAGCCATAGTAGTCTCTTTATGAGAAGTTTCAGATCTGAATCGCAGTTTCTTTCAGTGGTATCAGAGCCACTCCATGTGAAATCATGATCCCATGTTGTGTGTAATTAATCCTAGATTGATTATGGGTATGGTGGCACCCTATTAAAGTTATGTTGTGATGCATGTTGTGTGCAAGTTTCATTAACATTGCTGGAATTTATTTTCCAGATTTGTTTAATGATGCACATAGTGAGTTTGCATGCACTAACCTCTTTGTTTGCAGCCATGTATTGCATCTTTGATGGTTCGCATGATTGTTATGTGGATTTGGATGTTTTTTAATTAGTTGGAAAGTGTACGATTGCGCGGTTAGCAATCATAGGAAGTTGTAAAGTTTCCTTAAATTTTATTCCAACTAGTCTTGATGTAAGCTTTCTTGAAAAGCATAGGAATCTCCAATGTAATTTTGGTTTTGTTTTTCATGGGTTTGCTTGTATAAATCCATTTATGGAAACAAGCAAGAAAAGGAAAGTTTCAAGACAAGAAGGTTGCAAGAAATTGGAGTCCTTGGAGATCAAGGAGTCAAGACTTCTAGATGCATGAGGAGTCCTAATTCGATTAGGATTCGAAATCCTAAGAACAGGGAGCCATCAAGGAATGCATACTTTTATTTGCTTTTATATATGGAATGCATGGTTGAATGCTTTATATAATTGCTATAATTGTCACCTAGAAACATGGCCACCATTAGGTTCTAAAATTGGCATCTTTATTGTATTAGATTGTTTTTAGTTTGGCAAATTGTTTTAAACGGAACTTAGACCAGCACCTTCTATTTGTCTAAGGTTTAAAATTGGATAGGGTTTAGTTTATCTTGGTACCCTTGATTTCCAAAGGAGGCTAAACTAAAATCTAATTAGATGCTACCTATGGGTTTTTCATAACCCAAGATAGGTTTTTGACTCTTTGAAGGGATTTGCTCAAATGTTTTAAAGCAAAGGTTATTTAATTTTAAGATGACTTAAGTCATAAATTTAATTAACCAAGTTTGCTAGATTTAAAAAGAGCTTTTGAGTAAAACAATGTAAAGGTCAAAAAGTATAAACCCTAGCGATAAATAATCAAGTGGGAGAGGGGTTTTAGGAAAGACCCCACGGCCTTCCATTTTCGGTTCATGTTATCTCATTAAGGTGTTGGTAGGAGCGGCCACCCCTTCGGTGGAGTTCTTTACTAAAGACCGATTTGATGGGTTAATGGGTGAACTAATGTGAATATTCATAATGAGGTGTTATTAGGAACGGCCATCCCTTCGGTGGAGTTCTTTGCTAAAGATCACTTCTATAGAATGTCAATGAAGTGTTGGTGGGAGCGGCCAACCCTTCGGTGGAGCTCTTTACTAAAGTTCACTTCTAGGAAGGATAAAAGTCTCTTCCCTTCGGAAGACTTAATCATAGACATTCTGGGAATTTCATAAGAGATGGTTATACACTTGACATAAGACGGTGATGACCTCTCCTTAGGAGTTAAGGGTTATTTGTCATATGAGGCCAAACCAATCAGTGATTGGACTACCAATGGATGTGTATCCAGATAGTGATAATCCAAATAAGTCTGCCTTAATTCAACGTGACTGTAGGCTCGGCCATCCCTTCGATGGAGGGTCTATGAGGAGGTTGAAACACTGATACATTATGATTGGGGTTGAATAATGTAAAAAGTTTCGTGCTTTGTTTTTCCTTTTATAACAAGCACCATATGCATATTACATATATACTGCATGTCTAATTATAAACCGTTTTATATCCAGAAAAAGATGGGTAGAGATTCTTTTAGTCCGTTGATGTGCATTCTTCGTGAGAATAAACTGACTGGCCCTAACTACGTAGATTTGAAGAGAAATCTTGACATAGTACTCACTGCTGAGGAGTACAAGTATGTCTTGCCAGAAAACTGTCCCGATATTGATGCTAATTCTACTGATGACCAGCGGGAGGCTGAAAGGAAATGGAAGAAAGCGAACAGCATGGCTAAATGCTACATGCTCGCTTCCATGTCCAACGTGTTGCAAACATAGCACGAGCATATGGACACAGCCTATGAAATCATGATGTCCTTGTCTGAGATGTTCGCAGACAAGAGCAGGCCAGCTAGGCAAGCTGCTGTGAGGACCATCATGAATGCTAGGATGGCTGAGGGAACACCTGTCAGAGAGCATATGCTCAAGCTGATGGATTGTTTCAATGAAGCTGAGATTCTAGGGGCTGAGATTAATGCAGGGAGTCAGACTGACATGATTCTCGAAACTCTGCCGGAATCTTTCAATTAGTTCAAGCTCAATTTCAATATGAGCAAGATGGACATGACTCTACCTGAGTTAATGAAAGAATTCCAGGCGGCAGAGGCTATCATGAAGCCCAAAGCCCAAGCTCATTTTTTCCAGTCTTCCTCTAAACTGAACCCGAAAGGGAAGAAGTCCAAGAAGAAGCAGAATAAGGGAAAAGGGCAGAAAAAGAACAATGCTGGTAATAAGAAGGACAAAAGTACAGATGGAAAGCCCAAAGGGAAATGCTTCAAGTGTGGCCTCAAAGGTCATTGGAAGAAAGATTGTCCCAAGTTCCTGGCCTCAGTTAAGAAAGGTACATCTTTTTCATACTACATTGAAACTTGTCTAGTGGTTGATTCTACTGACTCATGGATAGTAGACTCAGGAGCCACTAATCATATCTGCAATTCGTTGCAGGGGTTTCAGATAATGCAGAGAATTGAGAAAGGAGAGTTTGCCTTTAGAGTCGGAACTGGAGCTAAAGTTTGGGCAGTTGCAGTAGGAGTAGTTACCTTACATTTTCCATGTAATAGGATATTAGTTTTAAATAATGTTTTCTATGTTCCGGACATGAGGAAGAATTTAATTTCAGTTTCCAGATTAATTGAATTTAATTATTCAGTTTCTTTCCATTCTGGTATTGATATCAGTAGAGATGGAAATGTTATATGTTCCGGTAGGATACATGACAACTTATTTTATATATCCTATTGCTCCCACACTGCATAATGTACAACAAGAAAGCTCAACTTCCCTTGAGAGAAAGGTATCTTCAATCAATGACACATATCTTTGGCACTTACGTTTGGGTCACATTAACCTAAAATGGATTCAGAGCTTGGTAGAAGATGGGCCTTTAAGCTCATTAGATTTCGAACCTTTTCTTCAGTGCGAATCTTGTCTCAAGGGAAAGATGACCAAACGGTCATTCTCTGGAAAGGGACTAAGGTCAAAGGAGTTGTTAGAATTGATTCACACTGATGTGTGTGGTCCTATGAACAAACCGGCTCGAGGAGGGTATGAGTATTACATCACCTTCACCGATGATTACTCTAGATATGAATATGTATACCTAATGCGACGCAAGTCTGAGGCGTTTGATAAGTTCAAACAATTCAAAGCTGAGGCGGAGCTACAATTAGGGAAACATATCAAAGCCCTTCGATCTGATCGAGGTGGCGAGTACCTCCTGGGTGAGTTCAAGGAGTACCTCACACAACATGGGATTGTGTCTCAGTTGTCTGCACCGGGTACAACCCAGCAAAATGGTGTAGCAGAGAGAAGAAACCGTACCCTTCTTGATATGGTAAGGTCCATGATGAGTCATGCAACCCTACCTATATCTTTTTGGGGATATGCCCTAGAAGCAGCAGCATACATTTTAAATCTGGTACCTTCTAAATCAGTACCTAGGACACCCCAAGAAATGTGGACAAGTCGAAAGCCTAGTTTAAGACATATTCACATTTGGGGTTGTCCAGCCTATGTACTGAATGATAAAGCTACCAAGCTGGAACCCAGATCGGAAATGTGCTACTTCATTGGGTATCCTAAAGGAACGAGAGGTGGCATCTTTTATCATCCAAAGGAGCAAAAGGTGCTCATCAGCACTCATGCTAGGTACTTGGAGGATGATTGTATGATGCACCAAGAGCTTAGTTGTAAAGAAGCCCTTGAGGAGATTCTTCCGGGATCTCCTATAACATCTGTACCAGATCCTGAGGCAGTAGATGAACAAGATATTCCTTTGAACACTCCGGAGCCTCGTCGTAGTGGGAGAATTTCTAGACAACCAGAAAGATATCTAGGAGTGTCTTTTAAGACAGACTCTGAAGATCTGGTTGAGGATCCCACTAGTTATGATGAAGCAGTAACGGATATAGATGCTGACATGTGGCAGCAAGCGATGAAATCTGAAATGGATTCTTTGTATTCCAATCAAGTCTGGGAACTTGTAGATACACCTGAAGGGATTAAACCCATAGGGTGCAAGTGGATCTACAAGAGAAAGAGAGGAGTGGATGGGAAGGTGGAAACCTTCAAAGCAAGACTGGTGGCGAAAGGATATACTCAGAAAGAGGGTATCGATTATGAGGAAACCTTTTCACCAGTGGCTATGCTTAAGTCCATAAGGATTCTCTTGGCCATCGCATGTCATTATGACTACGAGATACGGCAGATGGATGTCAAGACAGCTTTTCTTAATGGAAGTCTTGACGAATGCATCTATATGATGCAACCAGAGTGCTTCATTGCTAGTGGCCAAGATAACATGGTTGTAAACTTAAGAAGTCCATTTATGGACTTAAGCAAGCATCTAGAGCATGGAACATCAAGTTTAATCAGGCAGTCAAATCTTTTGGCTTTGATCAAAACATTGATGAACCGTGTGTGTATAAGAAAGGAAATGGGAAAGCAGTTGCATTTTTGGTTCTATATGTAGATGACATATTACTCATAGGAAATGATGTAGGCTTACTGTCATCCACAAAAGTTTGGTTATCCTCTCAATTTCAGATGAAGGATTTGGGTGAGGCCAGCTATATCTTAGGGATCAAGCTTTTGCGTGATCGCAAGAATAAGATGTTAGCCCTATCCCAATCTTCTTACATTGAGAAGATATTGGTCAAGTTTAATATGCATGACTCCAAAAAGGGCCTCCTACCTTCTAGACATGGAGTACCACTGTCTCGAGATCAATGCCCAAAGACATCTGAAGAGATAGAGAGCATGAGGAGAGTTCCATATGCATCCGCTGTTGGAAGCCTCATGTATGCTATGTTATGTACTAGACCAGATATTTGCTTTGCCGTTGGCATGGTTAGCAGATATCAGTCAAACCCTGGACCTATGCAATGGACAGCTGTTAAGCATATATTCAAGTATCTTCGGAGAACGAAAGATTATATGCTAACCTTTCGAGCAGATGATCTAACGCCATTGGCGTATACAGACTCTGATTTCCAATCTGATAGTGACGCCAGAAAGTCTACCTCAGGGTACGTCTTTACTTTGTCAGGAGGGGCTATATCATGGAGAAGTGTCAAGTAATCCTGTATAGCTGATTCTACCATGGAAGCAGAGTATGTGGCAGCATCGGAAGCTGCGAAGGAAGCGGTATGGCTCAGAAAATTCCTGTTGGAATTGGGAGTTGTTCCTGCAGTGCATAAACCGATTGTCATGTACTGCGATAACACTGGTGCTGTAGCACAGTGCAAAGAGCCCAGGAATCACAAGAAAGGCAAGCACATTCAGAGAAAGTACCACTTGATCCGGGAATTCATTCAGGATGGAGAGATAGTGGTGGAGCATATTGCTTCAGCAAATAACTTAGCTGACCCATTCACTAAGACTCTTACTGAGAAAGTCTTCACTTCTCATGTTGAGTCTATGGGTGTTCGGTTAGGAAGCAGTGATCTTTAGTGCAAGTGGGAGTTTGTTGGGATTGGTGTATGCCCTAAAGCCCACTAGCTGCATTCTCATCTTTTGTTACTGGATATTTACTGGTTATTTAATGGAAAGACTCTTTTATGCTTAAACATGTATATATGTATGGTTGTGTTAGGCCCATTGTTTCTAGTAAATGAATTAGGTGTGTAGTGTCTACACACAGATAGGTCTAATTCATAGACAACTGGAAACATCATATTTGTTCATAACTGAAAGATGGAGCTGGGCACTTCATCTTGGTAGAAGTTATAATGAGATACTCTCCTATATAGGGTGACATACCTAAGTCATGGGAGGGCTTTCCCGGATCTATCTCATTAGTGCATGTGTCATGCATTGAACAGGACCATTGTAGGTGTGATCTCTAAAATAGTACTATCACAGAAAGAGATCAAGTCACCTCATGCTACTAAGTGACCGATACTCTTAATCTTGAGCATTTGTGGATGAACTGACGAAGTCAAGTTCTTGTGCTTTAATTCACTATGGGTGAGATTCTTTTCATGGGTCAACAGCTCTATGTTTTGGGTACTCCGACTTGATCAGTTGGGACGTGCAGATGCAATATAGAATCTATGCCATCTGATGATGGAATAATCGTCCCCTTAGAATTATCCGATTAATCATCAAAATCTAAGATCTTAGTATATGGATGTTCCATATGGATATTGAACTTGTGGGTCGCTCCCTGGATCAAGAGAATGATATTCGAATGATGATTATGTTAAGGATATGAAGTTCTAAGGTTTAGATGTAATCGGGAAGGTTGATAGTACATGTGATAACCTGACTCGATTATGGATGTTAGATAGAGGGGCATTCAGGTCATTACACTTAGTAGGTCGAAGACAACTGTCGTTTTATGACAAGCTTATTATAATATATATTTGTCCTTGGAGTTCAACCATAACTCTCTAGTGGAATGAGTTAAGGTTAAAATGGTCTTAATGTTGCTATGGGTTTAGCATGGACATTTTGGTCATTTTGGGAGCCAATGGCAAATATGTCTTTTGGTCCCTTCTCTAGTCACTTTCCAAGATTGGCATGGTTTCCTAAGATGTTTAGATAACATAAGGATGAATTATTTTAGTGGAAAAATAATTTTGAGTTTAAATTCAAATAGGCCTTTGATGGCATACATGAATTTAATTCTAGATAAATTATATGTGGGCCATGGTGTGCAATAATATGTGGGACGTCTACAATAGGATTTCCATGGGTAAGGTTTCCAACTTTGAGTAGGACTCTCTACTTGGAAAGTTGGATTCCTCTTTGGATTAGTATTCCTATGAGTTAGTTTCCTTTTTGGATTAGGAACTTAAAATTAGTAAGTGTTCTACAACTAGGATTACTAATTGTATGGAAAGTTCTTTTTGGTTTCCTTTTCTAATTAGAGTGTTTCTTAAAGGAAATAAGCCTTTTCTTTTTGGACATCAATTAGAATACGGAGAGATAACTTTATGGGAAAGGTTTCCACAAAAGTTTCTATAAAAGAAACCATACAAGCCTTGGACGTCCAACACTTTGTAACACATTAAGAGAGCCACACGCCCAGCCCTTTGGAGGTTCTCTTCTTGATAGATGAGAGCTTAAGGTCTGAGATTTTCCCTTGGAGAAATAGTTCTTGTTTCCTAGATTAAGATCCCACCATCTTAGCCAATCAGATTTGGAAGTGAGATAAAGGAGAAGATCAAAGGCAATACTAGTGCAGGAAAATTCCAGCAACTTGTTTGAAAATTACAAGTCTGAGTTCGGGCCTTTGGATCTATTTTTTCAGAGATTTGAAGTCTACAAATCTTCGTGGTATGAGTCTTCTTCATTCTCCTTTAATTATACACTTGTTGATCATGATTTAATGGAGTTTCTATGCGATTCTTTATGGCTGATTTCCGCTGCATAGTGCAGAAATCAGATTTTTTGAAATCTGTCATGCTTTGCATCAGCCATAGTAGTCTCTTTATGAGAAGTTTTAGATCTGAATCGCGGTTTCTTTCAAGGTGATAAACTCAATCAAAGCGTCCGAGGAACTGGTTCCTTACCCGACACCAGACGGACAACCCATATGGGTACATCCCGATCTCCTGGATGATGAAAATTAGGAGGTCGTGAAAACAAAGCCTACAGCTCAACAGCGAAGGCAGGCTAGGAAACATCTCCTCAAGCTTAAAGGGCAAGAGAAGACCTAGCCAAAACAAGAAGTCAAACTAAAGGCAGAGGCTTCCTCTACCGCTTCACTGGAGGCAACAAAAACATCCCTTCCAGAGACTTCAAAGGGGGTAAGGAATTTCACTCTCAGTGATTCATGCCACCTCAATTCAAAGAAGCCACGCAGGAGGCATCATACTCTTGCAATTCGGTAGTTGGATTCTCCATTGATGGATACAAGTCCAGCGACACCGATGATGGATTCGAATCCAACTACACAGACGAGTGGGAGGAGTCCCTTGAAACAGGAGAATATCTCTCCGATGAAGAATGGGTTCCTGAGAATCATCTTAGGCCAGTAATCTGGTATAACCCCCTACAGCCACAAGGATCCTCGTCTGATGATGAAGAAGACCAAGAGGCTATGCAGGAAATTGCTGTTGAACGAGTACCCCTCATTGCTCCAGTGGAAATCAACAATGTTGAGCCACAAAGAGTTGATGAAGAAGAAGATTTGGCTCCCATGCCTTATCTTGAAGAATATGCAAGGATCTTGCAGCGTCTCGCTCTAGAACAAGAGCAAGACCGCGTCAACGAGCCTCCTCGTAATCCAGAGCCTGAAGTCCCTGAAGACCATCAGCTACATCCTCCCTTAACTCCTGAAAATGGTGAAAATTGCTGGATAGACGATCCTCTTACATCCGAGGATGAGTCTGACTCCGATCAGGCAACGTCTCCTGTCAGAGCTTCCTGTAATATGATAATTCGGGATTATAACTCTTCCGAAGCATCGTCTATTGAGAGCACATACACTCCGGCGATGCCTATGTTGACACCAAAAAATGTCACTTTGCCTCTTCAAGATCCAAAGAGCTACATGAAGTCGCAACCTGCCATAAATAGGCAAAGCTACTTCCAAAAATCAAATCTTGTCAGAATCAAACAAAAACTGCAAGATCCTTCAAGACAGCCAAAAGAGGAGTACACAAGAAGTTTCGGGCTATTTCAAAATCATTTGGCTTAACTTCGCTTCTCCGACAACCGAAAAGGAGCTCTCGGCGGCAAAAGCATCGGAGACACCAATTCTTCGATCAGAGCCGATGGATGGTCTCAAAATACTTCCAAAAGGCTCCACGTCAAGTTCCGAGTCAAACCGACAACGTTTGACCCTACATCAACCCTCGAACAGCTAAATCAAGCCTCTCGGCGGCGAGAACCACCGAGGCCATTACTCATCAGATAGAGCACATGGACGGCTTCAAAATGCTTATAAAGGGCTACACGTCAAATTTCAGGTCATTTCCACAACATTTGACCATAGTTTGACGCTCGGAAGTCAAATCAGGCCTCTCGGCGGCAAAGCTCTCCGGGACCATGATTTCCAAGACAGAGCCTATGGATCATCTTAAAATGACTCCAATAGGCTCCCTGTCAAATTTCAAGTCAATCGGACATCGGTTGACCGCACATCAAACTGCGACATCTTCATCGCGACAAAAGCGAGTCTACTAGTGATAGGACCCCAAACGGCTTCAAAACTCAAACAAAAGCCTATGGTTGGTCTTATTTATTGCTCAGGAGGCTTCACACCAAATTTCAGGTCATTCCGGCATCGTTTGACCCAGTTTCAGCTTCTGACGGAAAATCTGCAGCTCTGCGCTACAAAGTCTTCGGCTTTCTCAGGAAATTGGAAACTTTGCAAAATAAAATGCAAGGATTCTCATCAGGTTTCCTACAAAGAAATCAGGCCAATAAATGGTCAAAATGTCAAGAAAAAATACAGAAGAAAAAAGAATCGAAAAACAGCAAAAACGGACACAAAACGGGACACAAAGGGGGGAAAACCCCCCCAGGGTCGCAGACCCCTGCGACCCTAGGCCAGGGTCACCGGCGACCTTGGAGCCCGGGGTCGCCGGGAAGGCCCCGGAAACCCCGGTTTTCCCCATTTTTTTGCGATTCGATGCGCCTAGCCTCTGGTACTTTCCAAAATTCATGCTTTTGAGACACCAAATCCTCCGACATCCGTCCAAAACACGGGTCAATCATCAAGAGTATCGAAAACAATGTTGATCGCCACCCGGTCAACCAAAAAAAGTGTGCTTTCTACCCGACCCGATCGAGAAATCGACAGGACAGATGGCACCGACCCGCTGTTGGCAACAAACACCTGAAATTACATGGTCATCTGATGTCGATCTACATGAAGATTCATCGATGATCATCGCCAGAAGAATCCCAAAAGACACGGCACGGCCCGCGACTCTTCAACTGCTCGGCGACCACTTAATTGCGATTAATTGACTAGCTTTATTACAGTATTAATCCATTTCTTTGGACGGACCAATCAGAAGCAAGCATCCGGGAGTTACAAGTCAAGAGATTCATGGCATTTAACCCATGAAACTCCTCCCATCATGGCGATTAAAGGCGATTAAATGCCCTCAATCTCCTCCGGCCAATCAGAAAGCCAAGAAAAAGGAGTTACAAAATAAAGAATTCAATTCTGTAACTCCTCCTTTATGTAGCTTTATGACAATCAAAGCTCATAAACCCTCCTAAATGGCTACCTAAAAGCCTATAAATAGGAGAGCTCTCCAAGAAGAAAGGATCATCAGAAAAAAGCACAAACACACAGACAGACAAAGCACAGAAATCCAGAGAAAGAAAAAAGAGAGAAACTCTGCGGAAGTTCTACACCGACCACCGTGTTGACACCAAAAATGTCACTTTGCCTCTTCAAGATCCAAAGAGCTACATGAAGTCGCAACCTGCCATAAATAGGCAATACTGCTTCCAAAAATCAAATCCTGTCAGAATCAAACAAAAACTGCAAGATTCTTCAAGACAGCCAAAAGAGGAGTACACAAGAAGTTTCGGGCCATTTCAAAATCATTTGGCCTAACTTCGCTTCTCAGACAGCCGAAAAGGAGCTCTCGGCGGCAAAAGCATCGGAGACACCAAATCTTCGATCAGGGCCGATGGATAGTCTCAAAATACTTCCAAAAGGCTCCACGTCAAGTTCCGAGTCAAACCGACAACGTTTGACCCTACATCAACCCTCGAACAGCTAAATCAAGCCTCTCGGCGGCGAGAACCACCGAGGCCTTTACTCATCAGATAGAGCAAATGGACGGCCTCAAAATGCTTATAAAGGGCTACAAGTCAAATTTCAGTTCATTTCCACAACATTTGACCATAGTTTGACGCTCGGAAGACAAATCAGGCCTCTCGGCGGCAAAGCTCTCCGGAACCATGGTTTCCAAGACAGAGCCTATGGATCATCTTAAAATGACTCCAATAGGTTCCCTGTCAAATTTCAAGTCAATCGGACATCGGTTGACCGCACATCAAACCGCGACATCTTCATCGCGACAAAAAGTAAGTCTACTAGTGATAGGACCCCAAACGGCTTCAAAACTCAAACAAAAGCCTATGGTTGGTCTTATTTATTGCTCAAGAGGCTTCACACCAAATTTCAGGTCATTCCGACATCGTTTGACCCAGTTTCAGTTTCTGACGGAAAATCGGCAGCTCTGCGCGACAAAGTCTTCGGCTTTCTCAGGAAATTGGAAACTTTGCAAAATAAAATGCAAGGATTCTCATCAGGTTTCCTACAAAGAAATTAGGCCAATAAATGGTCAAAATGTCAAGGAAAAGTACAAAAGAAAAAAGAATCGAAAAAACAACAAAAAACGGACGCAAAACGGGACACAAAAGGGGGAAAACCCCCCCAGGGCCGCAGGCCCCTGCGACCCTGGGCCAGGGTCGCCGGCGACCTTGGAACCCGGGGTGGCCGGGAAGGCCCCGGAAACCCCGGTTTTCACCGTTTTTCCGCGATTTGAAGAGTCCAGCCTCTGGTACTTTCCAAAATTCATGCTTTCGAGACACCAAGTCCTCTGACATCCATCCAAAACACGGGTCAATCATCAAGAGTATCTGAAACAATATTGATCGCCACCCGGTCAACCAAAAAAAGTGTGCTTTCTACCCGACCGATCGAGAAATCGACAAGACAGATGGCACCGACCCGCTGTTGGTAACAAACACCCGAAATTACATGGTCATCTGATGTCGATCTATATGAAGATCCATCGATGATCATCGACAGAAGAATCCCAAAAGACATGGCACGGCCCGCGACTCTTCAGCTGCTCGGCGACCACTTAATGCGATTAATTGACTAGCTTTATTACAGTCATTAATCCATTTCTTTGGACAGCCCAATCAGAAGCAAGCATTCGGGAGTTACAAGTCAAGAGATTCATGGCATTTAACCCCATGAAACTCCTCCCATCATGGCGATTAAAGGCGATTAAATGCCCTCAATCTCCTCCGGCCAATCAGAAGCCAAGAAAAAGGAGTTACAAAATAAACAATTCAATTTTGTAACTCCTCCCATTATGCAGCTTTATGACAATCAAGGCTCATAAACCCTCCTAAATGGCTACCTAAAAGCCTATAAATAGGAGAGCTCTCCAAGGAACACAGATCATCAGAAAAAAGCACAAACACACAGACAGACAGAAGCACAGAAATCCAGAGAAAGGAAAAAGAGAGAAAACTCTGCGGAAGTTCTACACCGGCCACCGCAACAAGGTGACAAAAGTTCCTTGGGGGTACCCCTCCCCCAAGGTCCTTGCCTTCTCCTCCTGCCTCCAATGGCTTAGATATGGCTTTTCAGCCCGTCTACTCGGCTTTTATTGGACATAGGACCTTCTTTTGGTCTTTGTCCTCTAAAAACCTGAGGTTATAGCCAAGCCAAGCGAATCAATAGCATCCTCTGTTCTCATCTGCATGGATGATGGCGAAGCCCACATATGGCTTGCGACCGTCAATTCTAAACGAGTCCCCCACAATCTCCTGAGAAGTTAGATCCTCCTTTTCTTGCTTTTCATTGTAGTTTGTATTTTTTCAAAAGAGACAAAAATCACAATTCTTGTCTTTCATTATTGATAAGGATTGTAAAATCGGCTATAAACGCCAAAATCGGCTATAAACGCCAAAAATCGGCTATAAACGCCAAAAATCGGCTATAAATGCCAAAAAAATCGCCTTTCACGGCAAACCAAGAAAAATGTCTCTTTTCTTAAATATATGTGCAATGGAAAACTTGAAAGAAGTTGATTTCCTTTTTACTTGCGAAGGTTGATCTCCGGATCACCACTTGCAATTCCAAGTAAAAATAGAAAATCTGGCACACCACACAAAAAAAAGAAATGTTGATGCATGCCCCTGCCCCCCGGTTACGAAAGGGTCGGAACCCACGGACTCCCACGTCCGCCGACCTCGGTAGGAACTCGAGCATTGGAGCGCGGTCCATCAAGCTGGCTCCACCCGGTGGGACCCGTTTATTTGAGAACACGATGCTAGAAATGAAATATTTGAATATCTATATATTTTGCTCTATGCTTATATTTCTTTTCTCGATTCCTTGGCTACTTTATAATTGGTGGCCTATGTTGAAATTCCGCATCTAAAAAAATGAGATGAGATTTTTTGTTTGGAAAATTTCTTCTAATTCTTTGAATTTATTTCCACTCTTTCTCTTTTCAAAAAAAAAAAAAATTTTAAAACAAAAACAAAAAAAAATCAGATTTTTCATTTTGGATTCAAAATTGAGAAACTTTGATCCTCTCCCCTTCTGGGCCACTGGCGCTCACGGAAATCGCTTGAGACCCGTGTTTCGGATCAGGGGTTGGGCCATTAGTTTCTCTTCGATGAGTTCATTAAAGATCTAAATAAATATATATATATATAAATATATAAAAAAAAAATTTTTAGATTTCTCAATTTGGATTCAAAAATTGAGGAAACGTGATCCGTTCATATCGTATCATTCGCGCTTGACAGAAATGTTAGGCCTAGTTCGGACTAAGGTTTTGGGCCATCGTTTTCGCTTCGATGAGGTCATTAAAAAAATATATATAAAATAAAAATAAAAAGAAAAAAAAAGACTATAGACACCACTAAGGTTAAACAACTGTGTTCTTTGATCAGGGGTTGATTCAAAGAAAAAAGCCCTGTCCAGAGTGTGGAGAACAGCTTGACTTTCTAGGCCACGGGTCCTCCAAACGGGTCATATAGTAATCCTACCTTACCTGGTGGCAATTCCTATCAATCAAGATTCATAAGACCAGGGTTAGGAGGCCTATGTGTACTCTCTCGGTCTTAAACAAATAAAAAAATAATAATTTTAAAAATAAAAATAAAATTTAAAATAAAAAATAAAAAATAAAAATTTTTTCAAAAAAAAAATCTTAAAATAAAAAAAATAAAAAAAAAAAAATAATAGAAAATAAAAAAAATAAAAAGATTTTTTTAAAAAAATAAAAAAAAAATCTTCAAAATTTCAAAAAAAAAACTTCCGTCATTTTGGGTTTAGATTGGAGAAATCTTGGTCTTCTCTTTTCTGAGCACTGCGCTCACGGAAATCGCTGAGACCGTGTTCAGATGGAATGCCTTTTGCTCTCTTTGATGAACCCGATATTGACTTTTAAAAAAAAAACTCGTCATCTTTAGATTCAGATCCGAGAAATTATGGTTCATTTCTTTCTGAGCACTGGCGCTCGCGGAAATCGCTAGCCCGTGTTCAGATCGGAATACCATCTGCTCTTTTGATGAATCCAATCTTGACCTTTCAAAACAGAGAATCTATCTCATGGATGTGGTCTCAAAACATTTGTGTCTAGCGGTACTAGTACGCCCTTTCAGGGTCTACTGTATTGCGACGGCACATCTGTAACTCCAACTTTATATTCTTCTTACCTCGAGCAAGCTCTGCTTCTCGATAAGTCGAATTTAAGTTCACAATGCTTCTAGCAGTCACTGGGATGCCCATTCCGGGCTTACCATACCTGCAATCAGAACAATTGTACCTTCTATGGCATTTTGCCTTCCTCATATTGCTTGGGTCATCTACCTCGAGCAATTTGAAAAGACGAAACCATCGAACTTCCCATTTATGATCATTATTTCTTGTGATTACTAATGGATGTGGTCTTGTTTCAGAAATTCGAAAACACAATGGCAGCTTCACTAACCATTACTTTCGATGAAAACAAGCACCAACTCATGCTTCAACAGAAGCAAACCACGCGCACTTACAAGCGCCCAATCAGCTGCCGAAGCGTCAACTCCCTCGGCAACTCTCTGAACTCCGGGTC
>WHSA01000502.1:0-226215 GCA_012931725.1 Litsea cubeba
AGTTTACACCTTTTTTCATCAACCGGGAGAATGACGGCATTTCCCCGAAAGATTGAGATGAACCGTCTGATGTAGGCCAATCTCCCCTTGAAGCCCTTTGAGTTCTCTCAAGGTTCTTGGAGAGGGCATTTCTCAGAGATGGCTTTGACTTTTATGGGGTCAAGCTCTATTCCCCAGCTTTCCGAACTAAGAATCCGAGGAACTTACCCGACGAGACGCCGAAGAAGCATTTCAATGGATTCATTCGCAGTTTGTGTTTGCGAAGCCGGAGGAAGACTTCTCGAAGGTTTTCGAGATGATCTTCTTTTCTTTTGCTTTTGACGGCGAGGTCATCAACGTAACATTCAACCCGTCTTGCTGCATATCTTGGAATATTTTCATCATAGCCCTCTGATATGTGGCACCAGCATTCTTCAAACCGAATGGCATGACAGTGTACAATACACGCCAAATGGGGTTCGAAAGGATGTATGTTTCTCATCCTCAGGATGCTCTTTATCTGATTGTAGCCAGAGAACCATCCATGAATGTCATTCGCTCGAATCCACAGGTATTATCAATCATTACCTCTGGTATGGGGAGCGGGAATTCATCTTTTGGGCATGCGCCATTCAGGTCTCTATATCAATACAGACCCTGATCTGCCCATTTTTCTTTGTCACGGGACAATGTTGGCCAACCATTCAGGATGTTTGTTCCTCACGGATGAAGCCGACGCTTTTGAGTTTTTGAACTTCTTGTTCAATTTTATCCATCACATCTGGACGGAATCTTCTTTGGCCTTGCTTGACAGGCTTGATGTCTTCTTGAAGATTGAGTTTGTGAACTGCTATTTTGGGGTCTAAGCCTGGCATTTCAGCGTAAGACCATGCAAAGCAATCAACGAACTCACGAGAAAGGCGATATACTCGGGTAACTCATCATCCTTTATATTCTTGCTTATGAATACAGGACGTGGGTTATCTGGTGTTCCCAAGTCTATCTTTTGAACAGGATCTTCTGTTGGAAGGTTCGAAGGTGGTTCCTCCACAAATTTCGAGGCTTCCAGCTCAACGAAACCTTCTGGGGTTTCAAGGGCATTTCCAGACCAAGGCTTTGTTCCTTTCCACGGGTCTTCTTGATCGGTAATCTTTCCCAAGCTTGCTATGAGATGATCCCAATCGCCTGTTGAAACCGAGGTCGAAGTAGGCTACTTCTTTTGGAGATGAGGAGTTCTTCTGGGTCAGAAGTCCCACGTCTGTGCCATCGGACAACTCCTCTTCTTTTCGGAGAAATCGTGCCAATTGGATGAGCTTCCGGATCTTTGTCAGGTGACTCATCAAAGAGATATCTAGGGAGATCGATGTCTTCATGGACTTGAGATGTTGAGGCTTGGTCAGTATATTGACTTTTAAGCCTTTTGTGTTAACTGCATCAAGGGAGTGTCAGGATCATACCCTAACCCGTGTGAAGACTTTTCTACATAGCCGTAGAGTCTCCAATCTTCCAGCTGGCTTTTGGTCAAGACGGGCCCCAATGGCGTGAGAATACCGCGTCCTTCTCCCAAACCGACTGGGTTTTGAGCGTCATAGCCCATTTTCTTCATAATAGCTTGTGCCACAGAACTGTAAAGGATAGTTGAGGCGTACCTTTATTTTGGAAAGGTTCAAGCATGAGTTTGATGAAGAAGCATCCGATCTATGGAAGAAGATCGGCTTTTCCTTTGTTGAAGTTGCTGGAACAACGAAGGAAGCTGACGTAGGATCTTCTATGTCAGAAGTTTCTCCATTGGAGTAGAGAGCAGGCTGAACTTGCTGAGTGTCAGCTTGGCTTGACGATGTGTCGTCTTCTGGCTCTGATCCGAGTCCGATGTCTTGCATGATAGACACGAAAGAGACAACAAATTTGCCCCCAGGCTTTTGTTTGCCTTCTTCACTTTAGTTGTGATGACCAAAGGCTTTGAAGAGTTTGAGGGAGATGATGAAGGGAGTTTGAATGCTCTCTTCAGATTTACCGGATGGTTTGTTTTCTTCCGGTGATTGTTGAGGAGCTTTGCCTTTATCTTTCTGGAGATTTTCGGAAAGGATGCTGTGTGCTTTCTCCTCTTCTCTTTTTCACCTTCATACATTTGAGTCTGCGAAAGTGGACTTCTTTACCTTTGAAGGGTTTTCTATCCGCAAAGACTCGATGTATCATGCCGTCCAAACTGAGCTTGTGCAGAGGAGACCACATCTCGGACAAGGGCCCGAGAAGTGTTGTAGATAGGTATTGCAACATTCTCAAGATAGTCCAGCAACTTGAAGATGCCGAGCTTGATATCCATCGACAATAACAGATGTGTCTTCGGGTGGAGAACTCAAGAGCCAGGGATAGGAGTGGCCGGTCGTCTGCTAGAAGACTGTAACCCTGGTAGGTGGTATGTGTGCATAGAGCTGAAAGCATGGTGTGGCGCTTTTTTACCGAGCATCATGCATGACCTCAGTCCTTCCCTTAGGAGTCTGAGTTTGACCGGTACCATCTTGGACTTGGCAGTGTGCATATCATGTATCGAGAACACGATTCGAGCTTCGACAAATCTGGTGTGTAAGGCAGGAGTGCTTGAATTTATCGCAACTGAAGCCTTAGGCGCAGTCCTTGTTGCACAGGGTACAACACTTCCCGAATTACTGTAAGGAGATTGGTGTATTTTAGTCCGGCCAGAGCGGGCCTACCAATTCAGATCTTAGAGGCTGTTTGGAGATGCTCAGATGAGGTGTCGTTTTTTGCTGAGTCAGCACGAGTCCCTCATATTTGCATGGGCATTCGGGAACTGACAGCATCCGCAATCTCTTCTGTACTATTCTGTCCCAGATAGGGAATTCGCAGAGGGTGTGTGAAGATCTCAGGAGAAGACTGAAGGGTGTCTCCAGTAAGTCTAGATGAGTCCAGATTCTAGGGTGCCGGTGAGTGCTCTCGAGATCCTGAAGCTATATCCGTTCTTGGACTGACGGAGACGTGACGGATCAGACTTCCGTGAGATCGTATCCATTTTCATTCAGTTAGAGAGTACCTGGTGGTCTTCAGGGACTTCAGGCTCTGGATTGCGAGGAGGCTCGTTGACGCGTTCTTGCTCTTGTTCTAGAGCGAGTCGCTGCAAGATCCTTGCATATTCTTCAAGATCAGGCATGGGAGCCGGATCTTCTTCTTCATACATCTCTTTGTGGCTCAACATTGTTGATTTCCACTGGAGTAATGAGAGGTGCTGGTGTCAGCAGCATTTTCTTGTACAGCTCTTGGTCTTCTTCATCATCAGACCAGGATCCTTGTGGCTGTAGGGGGTTATACCAGATTACTGGCATAAGATGAGACTCAGGAACCCATTCTTCATCGGAGAGATATTCTCCTTCAAGGGATTCCTCCCACTCATCGTGTAGTTGGATTCGAATCCATCATCGGTGTCGCTGGACTCGTATCCATCAATGGAGAATCCAACTACCGAATTGCAAGAGTATGATGTCTCCTGCATGGCTTCTCTGAATTGAGGTGGCATGAAATCACTGAGAGTGAATTTCCTTACCCCCTTTGAAGTCTCTGGAAGGGATGTTTTTGTTACCTCCAGTGAAGCGGTAGAGGAAGCCTCTGCCTTTTCTTTGACCTCTAGTTTTGGCTGGGTCTTCTCTTGCCGTTTGAGCTTGAGGAGATGTTTCCTAGCCTGCCTTCGCTGTTGAGCTGTAGGCTTTGTTTTCACGACCTCCCAATTTTCATCTTCCAGGAGATCGGATGTACCCATATCGGTTGTCCGTCTGGTGTCGGGTAAGGAACCAGTTCCGGACGCTTCGATTGAGTTTATCACCTTGAAGGAAGTAGTGATTTTCTTCGGTGATCTTGATGTTTGTCCACATGTCACCATGCTTGACGGAGGCAGACCCATAGTTTTTGTCAAAGGTGATGACTCCGTTTTTCCACATCTCTTTATTTTCTCCTCACAACGAAGCATTGATTGAGAGGATGCGAGATCATCTGGTGTATGGACAGTACCGAGGATCGTTGGTTTTGCCAACATCACCCGTCTTTTTGGTTCAGGCAAGGTGAGCTTGCCGTTTGCCACAAGAGCCCCGAAGATTTCATCAACATCTTCATCAAACGGGTATTTCTTCTCTACTCGTTCTTTGAAGGCGTCGAGAGTTCAGGTCTCTTACCAGCAGCTTTGTTTTCAGCTTTCTTTGGTGGCTGAGGAGCTGGCTTGGTCTGCACATTGAGGACCTCTTTCTTCTTTGGTTTAGAGGTTGCAATGGCGGTTGGCTCTTTTCTTGATGATTTCTGACTGTTGAGGTCTTTAATCACCGTTTCAGCTTCCATGGAAGCTTCTAGGAGTTCTCCCAGGTTTTTTGATTTATTGCCGATGATCATGGAGCGGATTCTGGCTCTCATGTTGTTTCGGCAGATGTCGACTAGCGACGCTTGTGGCAATACATCAGAGCATTTGTATGCCATTGCTTTCCACTTGTGAATGAAGTCATATGTTGATTCATTCTCCCCCTGTTTTAGGCTGCACAGCTGAGCCATAGTAGCGGGATGATCTTCACCTTTGAAGTGAGTCAGGAAGCGTGTTCTAGCATGGCCCAGTTTTGGATTGAGTCCTCCGGCAGAGTGGAGTACCAATCGAAGGCCGTACCTTTTAGGGTACTTGCAAAGAGCGGATCTTGAGTGCATCTTGATCCGCGATAGCTCCCGTCAGGATCTTGAAGTGGATGACGTGCTGTCTGGCTGATCCTTTCCCCGTATATGTTTGGAGAGTAGGATGCTTGAATTTGGTGGGGAACGGGACCGAGTCCATCCATAAGGGATATGGTGGCTTGATCCCATGCTCCTTTGAGTATATCCTCTTCTTTTGCTTTGGCAGGATACCGTCTACGTCCTTTTTGGTAAGGGCGCGTGACTCATTTTCTTCTCTATTTACCTCGTCGTCTTGATGATTCGGAGGAGGTTCATTGTTCGCCTGATTTTGGAAGGCGAGGAGAAGGTTTTCCATCAGAGTTTCAATCCTCTGCTGGCCCTGTTCCAACTGCTGGATGCGGGTGATCGCATCTTCTGGAGGTGGATTGCGGGGTGGTGGCTCAGAATTTGTAGCCAAGACATTCATCCTTCGTGATTCGAACGAAGAAACTGTCCTGGTGACTGAGCTGGGGCTCATTCTTTTTGAAGAAGAGCTTGAGGAAGGATCACTCTGCTGTCCTTTGCTTGAAGGAGCAGGGGATTCTTCTGAATGTCTTCTTGTCCTTGAGACGCTGCGGGTCATCGGACGTCGGACATGGATTTTTGTTGCTGATTTTTGGCGCCTTCTGGTTTTTCCAACCATATGGACGGCAGCAACTTGGTTGGGTCTTTCTTTTTCGACCCATTTGGAGAGACTTGAAGTGGGAGGCTGGGTCCTTTGCTTCTTAGTCTCTTTTGTCGGTAGACGCGCGCGGCGTATACGACGAGCAATTTGAGCTTCGGTCAGCTCTGACTGGGCTTTGACATGAAGGATGTGCTCCCTCGGGCGCAGCAGCCGAGCCTGTCTTCTTTGTACTGGGCAAGGACAGGATGCGAACCCTGTCCTTCGCCTGTTGCAGCGAAGCTTTGAATTTTTGAAGTTCGGCCCCTGTAGAGATGAAGGGTCGAACTGCAGGTTTGTAGGCCTTAGCAGGTGCTTGGGAGGCCTTGTGATGCATGACTTGATTTTGGGCTTGTAGGAACAAGCCGGCTCATGCTGGGTTGACTTGAAGTCGTGGAGATGGGTCTCTCCTCTTTCATGTAGCAAGAGGATAGAACTGGTTCTCTAGTGGGGCCAGGATGCTGGCTTAGTGGATGTTGGGACCTTCTCTTTTGGTGAAGGTCTTGGGGACCAAGTCTTGGGGTAACCTGGTTGTTTGAGGTTGAGGCTTCGTGGGGCTGCCACGGGCTTCAGGCCTTCTGTGCTCGCCTTTGGTGTCACGGTAGTGACACGTTGAGAGGCGAGTTTCTGCTTCTTGGAGGGAGCAGTTTGTTCCTCAGGAAGTGGGAATGGTCCCAGCGTCCCAAGACGATAGTCCGGGGAGTCGAGGTCGACCCGGAGTTCAGAGTTGCCGAGGGAGTTACACTTCGGCAGCTGATGGGGCGCTTGTAGGTGCGCGGTTTGCTTCTGTTGAAGCATGATTGGTGCTTGTTTCTCGAAAGTAATGGTTATGAAGCTCCATTGTTAGTTTTTTCGAAAATTTCTGAAACAAGACCACATCCATTAGTAATCACAAGAATATAATGATCATAAATGGGAAGTTCTATGGTTTCGTCTTTTCAAATTGCTCGAGGTAGATGACCCAACAATATGAGGAAGGCAAAATGCCATAGAAGGTACAATTGTTCTGATCGCAGGTATGGTAAGCCCGGAATGGGCATCCCAGTGACTGCTAGAAGCAATTGTGAACTTAAATTCGACTTATCGAGAAGCAGAGCTTGCTCGAGTAAGAAGAATATAAAGTTGGAGTTACAATGTGCCGGTCGCAATACAGTAGACCCTGAAAGGGCGTACTAGTACCGCTAGACACAAATGTTTTGAGACCGCATCCATGAGATGAGATTCTCTGTTTTGAAAGGTCAAGATTGATTCATCAAAGAGAGCAGATGGTATTCCATCTAACACGGGCTCAGCGATTTCCGCGAGCGCCAGTGCTCAGAAAGAAATGAACCATATTTCTCGGATCTGAATCTAAAGATGACGAGTTTTTTTTTTTTTGAAAAGCAATATCGGGTTCATCAAAGAGAGCAAAAGGCACTCCAATCTGAACACGGGCTCAGCGATTTCCGCGAGCGCCAGTGCTCAGAAAGAAAGACCAAGATTTCTCCAATCTAAACCCAAAATGACAAGTTTTTTTTTTTTGAAGATTTTGAAGATTTTTTTTTTTTTAGATTTGAAGATTTTTTTTTTTTAAATTTTTTTATTTTTTTATTTTTTTAAAGATTTTTTTTTTGAAAATTTTTTTTATTTTTTATTTTAAATTTTTTTTTTTATTTATTTTATTTTTTTTTTTATTTAAAAGACGAGAGAGTACACATAGGCCTCCTAACCCGGTCTTATGAAATCTTGATTGATAGAATTGCCCCCAGGTAAGGGTAGGATTACTTAATGAACCCGTTTGGAGGACCCTTGCCTAGAACAGTCAAGCTGTCTCCACACTCTGGACAAGGCTTTTCTTTGAATCAACCAGATCAAAGAACACAGTTGGTTTAACCTTAGTGGTCTATGTCTTTTTTTTTTCTTTTTTTTTATATTATATTACCTTAGTTATTTTTATGAACATCATCGAAGAGAAACACATGGCCCAAAACCTTAGTCGAACAGGCTCAACATTTCTGCAAGCGCGATGAACGATAGGAACGGATCAAGGTTTCTCAATTTTGAATCCAAATTGAGAAATCTAAAATTTTTTTTTATATATATATATTTTTTTAATTTTAATGAACTCATCGAAGAGAAACATGGCCCAAAACCCCGATCGAACAGGCTCAACATTTCTGCAAGCGCCAGTGCAGATAGGGAAGATCAAAGTTTCTCAATTTTGAATCCAAAAATGAAAAATCTGATTTTTATATTGTTTTAAAATTTTTTTTTTGAAAAGAGAAAGAGTGGAAATAAATTCAAAGAATTAGAAATTTCCAAACAAAAAAATCTCATCTCATTTTTTTTATGCGGAATTCAACATAGGCCACCAATTATAAAGTAGCCAAGGAATCGAGAAAAGAAATATAGCATAGAGCAAAATATATGATATGCAAATATTTCATTTCTAGCATCGTGTTCTCAAATAAACGAGTCCCACCGGGTGATGCCAGCTTGATGGACCGCGCTCCTGCTGGTTCTACCGAGGTCGGCGGACGTGGGAGTCCGGTCCGACCCTTTCGTAACCGGGGGCAGGGGCGTGCATCAACATTTCTTTTTTTTGTGGGTGTGCCAGATTTTCTATTTTTACTTGGAATTGCAAGTGGTGATCCGGAGATCAACCTTCGCAAGTAAAAAGAAATCAACTTCTTTCAAGTTTTCCATTGCACATATATTTAAGAAAAGAGACATTTTCTTGATTTGCCTGAAAGGCGATTTTTTTTGGCATTTATAGCCGATTTTGGCTTTATAGCCGATTTTTGCGTTTATAGCCGATTTTTGGCTTTATAGCCGATTTACATTCTTATCAATAATGAAAGACAAGAGTTGTGATTTTTGTCTCTTTTGAAAAAATACAAACTACAATGAAAAGCAAGAAAAGGAGGATCTAACTTCTCAGGAGATTGTGGGGGACTCGTTTAATTGACGGTCGCAAGCCATATGTGGGCTTCGCCATCATCCATGCAGATGAGAACAGAGGATGCTATTTGATTCGCTTGGCTTGGCTATAACCTCGGTTTTTAGAGACAAAGACCAAAGGAAGGTCCTATGTCCAATAAAAAGCCGAGTAGACGGGCTGAAAAGCCATATCTAAGCCATTGGAGGCAGGAGGAGAAGGCAAGGACCTTGGGGGGGGGTACCCCCCAAGGGACTTTTGTCCCTTGTTGCGGTGGCCGGTGTAGAACTTCCGCAGAGTTTTCTCTCTTTTTTCTTTCTCTGGATTTCTGTGCTGTCTGATGATGTTGTCTGTGTTTTCCGATCTTGATTCCTTTGGAGTGCTCTCCTATTTATAGGCTCTTGGTAGCCATTTAGGAGAGTTTATGGGCTTTTATGTTATTAAGCCCATAATGGGAGGAGTTACAAAAATTGAATTGTTTATTTTGTAACTCCTTTTTCTTGGCTTCTGATTGGCCGGAGGAGATTGAGGGCATTTAATCCCTTTAATCCCATGATGGGAGGAGTTTCATGGGTTAAATGCCATGAATTCTTGACTTGTAACTCCCGAATGCTTGCTTCTGATTGGGCCGTCCAAAGAAATGGATTAATGACTGTAATAAAGCTAGTCAATTAATCGCATTAAGTGGTCGCCGAGCAGTGAAGAGTCCGGGCCGTGCCACGTCTTTTGGGATTCTTCTGTCGATGATCATCGATGGATCTTCATGTAGATCGACATCAGATGACCATGTAATTTCAGGTGTTTGTTGCCAACAGCGGGTCGTGCCATCTGTCCTGTCGATTTCTCGATCGGTCGGGTAGAAAGCACACTTTTTTGGTTGACCGGGTGGCGATCAATATGTTTTCGATACTCTTGATGATTACCCGTGTTTTGGACGGATGTCAGAGGACTTGGTGTCTCAAAAGCATGAATTTTGGAAAGTACCAGAGGCTGGGCCTTCGAATCGCGAAAAAACGGCAAAACCGGGGTTTCCGGGGCCTTCCCGGCACCCCGGGTCCAAGGTCGCCGGCGACCCTGGCCCAGGGTCGCAGGGGTCTGCGACCCTGGGGGGTTTTCCCCCTTTTGTGTCCCGTTTTGGTCCGTTTTTGCTTTTTTCTGATTCTTTTTTCTCTGTACTTTCCTTGACATTTTGACCATTTATTGGCCTATTTCTTTGTAGGAAACCTGATGAGAATCCTTGCATTTTATTTTGCAAAGTTTCCAATTTCCTGAGAAAGCCGAAGACTTTGTCGCGCAGAGCTGCCGATTTTCCGTCAGAAGCTGAAACTGGGTCAACGATGTCGGAATGACCTGAAATTTGGTGTGAAGCCTCCTGAGCAATAAATAGACCAACCATAGGCTTTTGTTTGAGTTTTGAAGCCGTTTGGGGTCCTATCACCGTAGACTTGCTTTTTGTCGCGATGAAGATGTCGCGGTTTGATGTGCGGTCAACCGATGTCCGATTGACTTGAAATTTGACAGGGAACCTATTGGAGTCATTTTAAGATGATCCATAGGTTCTGTCTTGGAAACCATGGTCCCGGAGAGCTTTGCCGCCGAGAGGCCTGATTTGGCTGTCGGAGAAGCGAAGTTAGGCCAAATGATTTTGAAATGGCCCGAAACTTCTTGTGTACTCCTCTTTTGGCTGTCTTGAAGAATCTTGCAGTTTTTTTTGATTCTGACAAATTTATTTTTGAAGCAGCATTGCCTATTTATGGCAGGTTGCGACTTCATGTAGCTCTTTGATCTTGAAGAGGCAAAGTGACATTTTTGGTGTCAACATTATGAAACATTTTTCTCAAACATTTTTTTTTTGTCCTATCAAATGGTACTCTCTTTGTAAAACATCTATTTAAATCCGCTTAATTTGAAACAGATCTATATTATAGAGATTTGTTTCATATAAAAACAAAGTTGCCAAACAAGCTCTAAATATATAATATAAGTATATGGGTCTTTAGTTTGTGTCTCAGGCTAGCCCCTTTATTGGATTTGGGTTTTCAAGTCATAGCAAGATTTGGTATATGTAGGGGTGGCAGTAGTTATCCATTTATCTGAGCTGACCCAAACCCAACCGATGTATATAGAATTTGGGTGCTTACTGTGGACTAATTTAATTTTCACCTAGTTGTCAAAATTATAAATATATTAATTCACATGCATTTATGTTAACTAATCAAAATGATAAATTTATATATTAAAAATACAAAGATAAAAATACAATATAAGAAATAAAAAACCATCCTTATAATACAGTAGAACCTCGATAATTCAATACCCGATTAATTAATAACCTCGCCAAAATAATATTTTTTTCTAGTTCCGACTTGGGGACAACATGCTAAATTAATAATTCGCTAAATTTATAAGATAATAGAAATTTGAGAATTCATATAGACCCCATGCAATATATAAATTAATAATGCCTTAATACATATATAATTGATTATACATTTAGGATGACTTCATAAAGAATGAATCAATTGTGACTTGTTGCTTCTTGAAATTTATGTCACCTTGAATCTCATCTCGGGCTTTTCCTAACATGGTAAGAATTTCTGGTGTTGTCTTCTCATGGTGCAACAAAAAAATTATTCAATGTCTTCGCTGCTTTGAGAGCTTCCTTTCGTGAAGGCGGCTCCATAGCATCACTTTCATCTTCAACTTCATCACTTTGCTCATTTCCCATGATGTTCTCAATCATCTCCTCATCAGTCAACATCTCTGAAGTTGTGTTATTCTCTTCAGGGTAGTTCAAGAGGTATTTGCAATCCATTCCATTACAATAATTCAACCCTTTGAACAAGGTACAACAATAAATATTTTGTTGAATTTTTTAAGAAAATAAATAATAGTTTGATAAATTAATAAGTTATTAATTAATGAATAAATTAATAAATAATTAATTTATTGATTATTTAATATCTCGCTAAATTAATAGATTTTGCCAGTCCCGGGGCTATTAATTTAGAGAGGTTTAACTGTACTTTTTAATCTATCCTAAGTCCCCCCTAAATTTCATTATGCCCGTCTTCAAAATGAGGTGACTCAGCTAAGTCACGGCTCAACTTGACGAGTTTTGTAGCATTGAACTTACCTCTGGACTTAGGTCCACTGAATTGCATCCAATGAAATCGGGTCTGGGTTCATGTAGTTCCAAATCCATGGACCTCTTCCTAAAATAAATATCTATGTCATAATAACTACAGATACTTAACTTTCTTGTATGCAAAAATATATATATATTATATACCTCTATATATTATGTATAAATATCTATATATAGGGGAGCGATAGAAAACTACCGGATAATTTTTTTTACAAAAAAACACCCCTCCCAACCGGGCCCACTATGATGTATGACAACCATGGAATGTTGTTGGATGGAATAATCTAGATAAGATCTACCTATATGAGAATTTTCAACTCCAATAATAGATTATAATAGGCGCCCCTTGATCCTTGGCCCCCAAGTTTAAGTGTTTTAGATGTATTGTTTTGTTTTTATTTCAATCCAACAGTGAGTAAAAGTTGGATGAGTGTCAGATTTGGGCTTTCTACCAATTCACGAGGATAGTATGTGTGGAATGATTGGATTGGCTATAGGTGGGCTGCACGCCCTAAAACACTACAAGAAATGGAACTTTTGGTGACGAATTTTATCGTCGCCAAAAGTCACATTTTCGTCGGTAAAAGACTTTACCGAAGAAAATTTTCTCGTCGGTCAGACGTCGGCAAAAGATGGTCCGCAAAACATTTTCCTGACGAAATTATTTTTCATCGGTAATAAAAATATTTTTACTGACGATTATTTAACTTTTGCCAACGTTTGTTTTCGTCGGCAAAATACTTTTATTTTTCTTTAATTTTACCGACATTTTTTTTCGTCGGCAAAACCATTTTATTTTTTTAATTTTCTTTTTTAGTTTGGCCGACGCTTTTATTTCGTCGGCAAAATCATTTTATTTTCTTTTTTAGTGTTGCCGACGCTTTTTCTTTCGTGAGCAAAATATTTTTTAATTTTGCCGACGTTTCATTTGCGTCGGCAAAGTCTTTTTTCATTTATTTTAATTTTTAATTTTTAATGTTCCTGACATTTTATTTCCGTCGGCAAAGTATTTTTTCATTTATTTTAATTCTTCTTTGTTAATTTTGCCGACGTTTTATTTGCATCGGCAAAGTCTTTTTTCATTTATTTTAATTTTTATTTTTTAATGTTCCAGACGTTTTATTTCCGTCGGCAAAGTATTTTTTCATTTATTTTAATTTTTCTTTGTTAATTTTGCAAACGTTTTATTTGCGCCGGCAGAATCGTTTTCATTTGTTTTAATTTTTTTTTCCTTTTAGACCTTTGCCGACAAAAATTTTTCGTCGGCAATAACATTTTATTTTTTTTTATTTTGCCGATGAAAATTTTCATCGGCAAAGGTCTTTTTTTTTAAATAATATTTTTATTTTTACATTATTATTTTCTTTTAAACCTGTTTATACACCTATATCAAAAATAAACCTGTTCATATACCTATATTCAATATAAAAAATGCAATGAAACAAAAGTTACTAAATAACCATCTCTATTTTTCATTAAATCATTTATCTCATTAAGCAAATATTACAATCAATAATGATACTGTCTCATATAAATGTCCAATATACATATATATACAAAGAAACCGAAAAGAAGCCCTACACCCCAATAAGTCTGCAACCGACCCAAAAGCGTCCATCAATCTACAATGACAAAAACAACATTAAATACTTTTCAATGAATTAAATTATAAATGAAACATAAACATGTATATATATATATAAAACTTTTAGAAAGTTTTTCGGCGGACTTTTTTCCAGCCTAAGTGTTGACGAGGTAACCGTGCTGATTTCTGGGTTGTTCGATGGCCATTTCCTGTTTTCGACCTACGACGGCCTATTTTCGAGACTAAGTGTTCAAAATTAAATATTTTTAGGTCCAATTCTCTAACCGGGTGTCCTAATTGTGAACCGTCAGTTCCTACAAGTTACTCTACCCTCGAGGGAAGTGCTCGTGGTGTTTTTCGATTTTTCCTTGGGCCGTTTCCCGTTCCGGACCCCCGGCGGGCCGTTTTCGAGCCTAAAGTGTTGGAAAACCCCATATTTCGCTCGTAATTCTCTAACCGTGACTCCTATTTGCGAACCGTCAGTTCCTACAAGTTACTCTACCATCGAGCGAAGTGCTCGTGCCGGTTTCTGAATTTTTTGGCGGCCGATTCCCATTCCGGACCCCCGACGGGCCGTTCGAGCCTAAAGTATTAGAAAATCCTATTTTCGCTCGTAATTCTCTAACCGGGAGTCCTAATTGCGAACCGTCAGTTCCTACAAATTACTTTACCCTCGAGCAAAATGCTCATTCCGGTTTCTAAATTTTATGGCAGCCGATTCCCATTCCGGACCCCCGGCGGGCCGTTCTCGAGCCTAAATTGTTGGAAAATCCTATTTTTGCTCGTCATTCTCTAACCGGGAATCCTAATTGCGAACCATCAGTTCCTACAAGTTACTCTACCCACGAGCGAAGTGCTCATGCAGGTTTTCGATTTTTCTGGGGCCGTTTCCCGTTCCGGACCCCTGGCGGGCCGTTTTCGAGCCTTAAGTGTTGGAAAATCACATGTTTCACTCGTACTTATCTAACCGGGAGTCCTAAATACGAACCGTCAGTTCTTATAAGTTACTCTACCCTCGAGCGAAGTGCTCGTGCCGGTTTCCAATTTTTTCGGCAGTCGTTTCCCATTCCAGACCCCCGGCGGGCCGTTTTCGAGCCTCAAGTGTTGGAAAATCTGATGTTTCGGTCGTAATTCTCTAACCGGGAGTCTTATTTGCGAACCGTCAATTTCTACACGTTATTCTATCCTTGAGGGAATTGTTCGTGCCGGTTCCGATTTTTCCTTGGGCCATTTCCCATTCCAGACTCCCGGCGGGCCGTTTTTTAGCCTTAAGTGTCGGAAAATCACATGTTTCGCTCGTAATTATCTAACCGGGAGTCCTAATTATGAACCGTTAGTTCTTACAAGTTACTCTACCCTCGAGCGAAGTATGTTCGTGCCGGTTTCTGATTTTTCCGGCGGCCGTTTCCCGTTCCGGACCCCCGACGGGCCGTTTTTGAGCCTTAAGTGTTGGAAAATCCGATGTTTCGGTCGTAATTCTCTAACCGTGAGTCCTATTTGTGAACCGTCAGTTCCTACAAGTTACTCTACCCTCGAGGGAAGGGTTGATGCCAGTTTTCAATTTTTTCTTGGGCCGTTTCCCATTCCGGACCCCCGGCGAGTCGGTTTCGCGCTTTAAGTGTTGGAAAATCACATGTTTCGCTCATAATTCTCTAACCGGGAGTCCTAATTACGAACCGTTGTAGTCGAAACTAAAATTATCATACATTTAGTCCTATTTATCTTCTGTATTTTCCTTCCCCAACTCATATCAGAATCACAAATTCTTAGGCATGTTAAATGAGTTTCAACTCCTTTTAGGCCCCTAAAAATGACCATTAATTAAGAAAATGTGCCCCATAACACTAAAATTAAATTAGAAACAACCTAATATTAAAAATCTCATGTCCATATTTAAAAAAAAAAAAACATATGAGGCTTGACTTTTAGAAATGAGCACCTTCAAACCATATGACGTCTTTACAGAAGCGGGTGTCTGTTGACACCAAAAATGTCACTTTGCCTCATCAAGATCGAAAGAGCTACATGAAGTCGCAACCTGCCATAAATAGGCAATGCTGCTTCTAAAAATAAAATGTTGTCAGAATCAAACAAAAACTGCAAGATTCTTCCAGACAGCCAAAAGAGGAGTACACAAGAAGTTTCAGGCCATTTCAAAATCATTTGGCCTAACTTCGCTTCTCCGACAGCCAAATCAGGCCTCTCGGCGGCAAAGCTCTCCGGGACCATGGTTTTCCAAGACAGAACCTATGGATCATCTTAAAATGACTCCAATAGGTTCCCTGTCAAATTTCAAGTCAAATCGGACATCGGTTGACCGCACATCAAACCGCGACATCTTCATCGCGACAAAAAGCAAGTCTACAGGTGATAGGACCCCAAACGGCTTCGAAACTCAAACAAAAGCCTATGGTTGGTCTTATTTATTGCTCAGGAGGCTTCACAACCACAATTTCAGGTCATTCCGACATCGTTTGACCCAGTTTCAGCTTCTGACGGAAAATCGGCAGCTCTGCGCGACAAAGTCTTCGGCTTTCTCAGGAAATTGGAAACTTTGCAAAATAAAATGCAAGGATTCTCATCAGGTTTCCTACAAAGAAATCAGGCCAATAAATGGTCAAAATGTCAAGGAAAAGTACAGAAGAAAAAAAGAATCAGAAAAAAGCAAAAACGGACGCAAAACGGGACACGAAAGGGGGAAAACCCCCCAGGGTCGCAGACCCCTGCGACCCTGGGCCAGGGTCGCCGGCGACCATGGACCCCGGGGTCGCCGGGAAAGCCCCGGAAACCCCGGTTTTCGCCGTTTTTTTCGCGATTCGAAGGCCCAGCCTCTGGTACTTTCCAAAAATTCATGCTTTTGAGACACAAAGTCCTCTGACATCCGTCCAAAACACGGGTAAATCATCAAGAGTATCGAAGACAGTATTGATCGCCACCCCGGTCAACCAAAAAAAGTGTGCTTTCTACCCGACCGATCGAGAAATCGACAGGACAGATGGCAACCGACCCGCTGTTGGCAACAAACACCTGAAATTACATGGTCATCTGATGTCGATCTACATGAAGATCCATCGATGATCATCGACAGAAGAATTCCAAAAGACGTGGCACGGCCCGTGACTCTTCAGCTGCTCGGCGACCACTTAATGCGATTAATTGACTAGCTTTATTACAGTCATTAATCCATTTCTTTGGACGGCCCAATCAGAAGCAAGCATTCGGGAGTTACAAGTCAAGAAATTCATGGCATTTAACCCATGAAACTCCTCCCATCATGGCGATTAAAGGCGATTAAATGCCCTCAATCTCCTCCGGCCAATCAGAAGCCAAGAAAAAGGAGTTACAAAATAAACAATTCAATTTTTGTAACTCCTCCCATTATGTGGCTTAATGACATTAAAAGCCCATAAACTCTCCTAAATGGCTACCAAGAGCCTATAATAGGAGAGCACTCCAAAGGAATCCAGATCGGAAAACACAGACAACATCATCAGACAGCACAGAAATACAGAGAAAGAAAAAAGAGAGAAAACTCTGCGGAAGTTCTACACCGGCCACCGCAACAAGGCGACAAAAGTCCCTTGGGGGGTACCCCCCCCCAAGGTCCTTGCCTTCTCCTCCTGCCTCCAATGGCTTAGATATGGCTTTTCAGCCCGTCTACTCGGCTTTTTATTGGACATAGGACCTTCCTTTGGTCTTTGTCTTCTAAAAACCCGAGGTTATAGCCAAGCCAAGCGAATCAAATAGCATCCTCTGTTCTCATCTGCATGGATGATGGCGAAGCCCACATATGGCTTGCGACCGTCAATTTAAACGAGTCCCCCACAATCTCCTGAGAAGTTAGATCCTCCTTTTCTTGCTTTTCATTGTAGTTTGTATTTTTTCAAAAGAGACAAAAATCACAACTCTTGTCTTTCATTATTGATAAGAATTGTAAATCGGCTATAAACGCCAAAAATCGGCTATAAAACGCAAAAAATCGGCTATAAATGCCAAAATCGGCTATAAATGCCAAAAAAATCGCCTTTCATGGCAAATCAAGAAAATGTCTCTTTCTTAAATATATGTGCAATGGAAAACTTGAAAGAAGTTGATTTCCTTTTTACTTGCGAAGGTTGATCTCCGGATCACCACTTGCAATTCCAAGTAAAAATAGAAAATCTGGCACACCCACAAAAAAAAGAAATGTTGATGCACGCCCCTGCCCCCCGGTTACGAAAGGGTCGGACCGGACTCCCACGTCCGCCGACCTCGGTAGAACCAAGCAGGAGCGCGGTCCATCAAGCTGGCATCACCCGGTGGGACTCGTTTATTTGAGAACACGATGCTAGAAATGAAATATTTGCATATCATATATTTTGCTCTATGCTTATATTTCTTTTCTCGATTCCTTGGCTACTTTATAATTGGTGGCCTATGTTGAATTCCGCATAAAAAAAAAAATGAGATGAGATTTTTTTTGTTTGGAAATTTCTAATTCTTTGAATTTATTTTCACTCTTTCTCTTTTCAAAAAAAAAAAAATATAAAAATCAGATTTGTCATTTTGGATTCAAAATTGAGAAACCTTGATCTGTTCCTATCGTTCATCGCGCTTGCAGAAATGTTGAGCCTGTTCGACTAAGGTTTTGGGCCATGGTTTCTCTTCGATGAGTTCATTAAAAATAAAAAAAATATATATATATATATATAAAAAAAAATTTAGATTTCTCAATTTGGATTCAAAATTGAGAAACCTTGATCTGTTCCTATCGTTCATCGCGCTTGCAGAAATGTTGAGCCTGTTCGACTAAGGTTTTGGGCCATGGTTTCTCTTCGATGAGTTCATTAAAAATAAAAAAAATATATATATATATATATAAAAAAAAAAATTTTAGATTTCTCAATTTGGATTCAAAATTGAGAAACCTTGATCCGTTCCTATCGTTCATCGCGCTTGCAGAAATGTTGAGCCTGTTCGACTAAGGTTTTGGGCCATGGTTTCTCTTCGATGAATTCATAAAAATAAAATAAAATATATATATATATATAAAAAAAAAGAAAAAAAAAAGACATAGACCACTAAGGTTAAACCAACTGTGTTCTTTGATCTTGGTTGATTCAAAGAAAAGCCTTGTCCAGAGTGTGGAGACAGCTTGACTGTTCTAGGCAAGGGTCCTCCAAACGGGTTCATTAAGTAATCCTACCCTTACCTGGGGGCAATTCTATCAATCAAGATTTCATAAGACCGGGTTAGGAGGCCTATGTGTACTCTCTCGTCTTTAAATAAATAAAAAAAATAAATTAAAAAAAAAAATTTAAAATAAAAAATAAAAAAAATTTTCAAAAAAAAAATCTTTAAAAAAAAAATAATAAAAAATAAATAAAAAAAAGATTGTAAAAAAAAAAAAAATCTTCAAAAATCTTCAAAAAAAAAAAAAAAAAAAAAACTTTTGTCATTTTGGGTTTAGATTGGAGAAATCTTGGTCTTTTTCTTTCTGAGCACTGGCGCTCGCGGAAATCGCTGAGCCCGTGTTCAGATTGGAGTGCCTTTTGCTCTCTTTGATGAACCCGATATTGGCCTTTCAAAAAAAAAAAAACTCGTCATCTTTAGATTCAGATCCGAGAAATCATGGTTCATTTCTTTCTGAGCACTGGCGCTCGCGGAAATCGCTGAGCCCGTGTTCAGATTGGAATACCATCTGCTCTCTTTGATGAATCTAATCTTGACCTTTCAAGACAGAGAATCTCATCTCATAGATGCGGTCTCAAAACATTTGTGTCTAGCGGTACTAGTACGCCCTTTCACGGTCTACTGTATTGCGACCAGCACATTTGTAACTCCAACTTTATATTCTTCTTACTTCGAGCAAGCTCTGCTTCTCGATAAGTCGAATTTAAGTTCACAATTGCTTCTAGCAGTCACTGGGATGCCCATTCCGGGCTTACCATACCTGCGATCAGAACAATTGTACCTTCTATGGCATTTTGCCTTCCTCATATTGTTTGGGTCATCTACCTCGAGCAATTTGAAAAGACGAAACCATAGAACTTCCCATTTATGATCATTATATTCTTGTGATTACTAATGGATGTGGTCTTGTTTCAGAAATTTTCGAAAAAAACTAACAATGGTAGCTTCATTAACCATTACTTTCGATGAGAGCAAGCACCAAATCATGCTTCAACAGAAGCAAACCTCGCGCACCTACAAGCGCCCCATCAGCTGCCGAAGTGTTAACTCCCTCGGCAACTCTGTGAACTCCGGGTCGACCTCGACTCCCCGGACTATCGTCTTCGGGACGCTGGGACCATTCCCACTTCCTGAGGAACAAACTGCTCCCTCCAAGAAGCAGAAACTCGCCTCTCAACGTGTCACTACCGTGACACCAAAGGCGAGCACTAGAAGGCCTGAAGCCCGTGGCAGCCCCACGAAGCCTCAACCTACAAACAACCAGGTTTACTCCAAGACTTGGTCCCCAAGACCTTCACCAAAATGGAGAAGGTCCCAAACATCCACTAAGCCAGCATACCTGGCCCCACTCAGAGAACCAGTTCTATCCTCTTGCTTACATGAAAGAGGAGAGACCCATCTCCAACCCGACTTCAAAGTCAACCCAGCATGAGCCGGCTTGTTCCTACAAGCCCAAAATCAAGTCATGCATCACAAGGCCTCCGCAAGCACCTGCTAAGGCCTACAAATCTGCAGTTCGACCCTTCATCTCTACAGGGGCCGAACTTCACAAATTCAAAGCTTCGCTGCAACAGGCGAAGGACAGGGTTCGCATCCTGTCCTTGCCCAGTTACAAAGAAGACAGGCTCGGCTGCTGCGCCCGAGGGAGCACATCCTTCATTGTCAAAGCCCAGTCAGAGCTGACCGAAGCTCAAATTGCTCGTCGTATACGCCGCCGCGCGTCGTACCGACAAAAGAGACTACAGAAGCAAAGGACCCAGCTTCCCACACTTCAAGTCTCTCCCAAATGGGTCGAAAAGAAAGACTCAACCAAGTTGCTGCCGTCCATATGGTTGGAAAAACCAGAAGGCGCCAAAAATCAGCAACAAAAATCCATGTCCGACGTCCGATGACCCGCAGCGTCTCCAGGACAAGAAGACATTCAGAAGAATCCCCTGCTCCTTCAAGCAAAGGACAGCAGAGTGATCCTTCCTCAAGCTCTTCTTCAAAAAGAATGAGCCCCAGCTCAGTCACCAGGACAGTTTCTTCGTTCGAATCACGAAGGATGAATGTCTTGGCTACAAATTCTGAGCCACCACCCCGCAATCCACCTCCAGAAGATGCGATCACCCGCATCCAGCAGTTGGAACAGGGCCAGCAGAGGATTGAAACTCTGATGGAAAACCTTCTCCTCGCCTTCCAAAATCAGGCGAACAATGAACCTCCTCCGAATCATCAAGACGACGAGGTAAATAGAGAAGAAAATGAGTCACGCGCCCTTACCAAAAAGGACGTAGACGGTATCCTTGCCAAAGCAAAAGAAGAGGATATACTCAAAGAGCATGGGATCAAGCCACCATATCCCTTATGGATGGACTCGGTCCCGTTCCCCACCAAATTCAAGCATCCTACTCTCCAAACATATACGGGGAAAGGATCAGCCAGACAGCACGTCATCCACTTCAAGATCCTGACGGGAGCTATCGCGGATCAAGATGCACTCAAGATCCGCCTCTTTGCAAGTACCCTAAAAGGTACGGCCTTCGATTGGTACTCCACTCTGCCGGAGGACTCAATCCAAAACTGGGCCATGCTAGAGACACGCTTCCTGACTCACTTCAAAGGTGAAGATCATCCCGCTACTATGGCTCAGCTGTGCAGCCTAAAACAGGGGGAGAATGAATCAACATATGACTTCATTCACAAGTGGAAAGCAATGGCATACAAATGCTCTGATGTATTGCCACAAGCGTCGCTAGTCGACATCTGCCAAAACAACATGAGAGCCAGAATCCGCTCCATGATCATCGGCAATAAATCAAAAAACCTGGGAGAACTCCTAGAAGCTTCCATGGAAGCTGAAACGGTGATTAAAGACCTCAACAGTCAGAAATCATCAAGAAAAGAGCCAACCGCCATTGCACCACTCTAAACCAAAGAAGAAAGGAGGTCCTCAATGTGCCAAGACCACGCCAGCTCCTCAGCCACCAAAGAAAGCTGAAAACAAAGCTGCTGGTAGAGACATGAACTCTCTGACGCCTTCAAAGAACGAGTAGAGAAGAAATACCCGTTTGATGAAGATGTTGATGAAATCTTCGGGGCTCTTGTGGCAAACGGCAAGCTCACCTTGCCTGAACCAAAAAAGACCGGGTGATGTTGGCAAAACCAACGATCCTCGGTACTGTCCATACCACCAGATGATCTCGCATCCTCTCAATCAATTGCTTCGTTGTGAGAGAGAAAATAAACGAGATGTGGAAAAACGGAGTCATCACCTTTGACAAAAACTATGGGTCTGCCTCCGTCAAGATGGTGACATGTGGACAAACATCAAGATCACCGAAGAAGAAGATCACTACTTCCTTCAAGGTGATAAACTCAATCGAAGCGTCCGAGGAACTGGTTCCTTACCCGACACCAGACGGACAACCGATATGGGTACATCCCGATCTCCTGGAAGATGAAAATTGGGAGGTCGTGAAAACAAAGCCTACAGCTCAACAGCGAAGGCAGGCTAGGAAACATCTCCTCAAGCTCAAACGGCAAGAGAAGACCCAGCCAAAACTAGAGGTCAAAGAAAAGGCAGAGGCTTCCTCTACCGCTTCACTGGAGGTAACAAAAAACATCCCTTCCAGAGACTTCAAAGGGGGTAAGGAAATTCACTCTCAGTGATTTCATGCCACCTCAATTCAGAGAAGCCATGCAGGAGGCATCATACTCTTGCAATTCGGTAGTTGATTCTCCATTGATGGATACGAGTCCAGCGACACCGATGATGGATTCGAACCCAACTACACGGATGAGTGGGAGGAATCCCTTGAAACAGGAGAATATCTCTCCGATGAAGAATGGGTTCCTGAGTCTCATCTTATGCCAGTAATCTGGTATAACCCCCTACAGCCACAAGGATCCTGGTCTGATGATGAAGAAGACCAAGAGGCTGTACAAGAAAATGCTGCTGACCCAGCACCTCTCATTACTCCAGTGGAAATCAACAATGTTGAGCCACAAAGAGATGTTGAAGAAGAAGATCCGGCTCCCATGCCTGATCTTGAAGAATATGCAAGGATCTTGCAGCGACTCGCTCTAGAACAAGAGCAAGAACGCGTCAACGAGCCTCTTCGCAATCCAGAGCCTGAAGTCCCTGAAGACCACCAGGGTATATCAAGGAAATGCCTATCCACAGAGTTCAGATCGACCCAGGTTCTGCACTCAACCTCATCTCCACATCAGCTCTTGAAGAGTTGGGCATCCCACCCAGCAAGCTGAGCCACACATCTGTATCTATCTTTGGATACGATGGGAGTACTCAAAGGCCTATCGGCAAAATCAGGTTCAAATTGCAGATCGGTGATCTTATCTCTGAGGTCACAGTGTATGCAATAAAAACCCCTTCATGCTACAACATCCTTCTCGGACGCCCTTGGATCCACGAGAATGGTGTTGTCCCTTCAATTCTACATCAATGCATCAAGTTTGTTGGCGACGACGGCATGATACATCGAGTCTTTCCGGATAGAAAACCCTTCAAAGGTAAAGAAGTCCACTTTGCAGACTCTCAAATGTATGAAGGTGAAAAAGAAAAGAGGAGAAGCACACAGCATCCTTTGCCGAAAATCTCCAGAAAGATAAAGGCAAAGCTCCTCCAACAATCACCGGAAGAAAACAAACCATCCGGTAAATCTGAAGAGAGCATTCAAACTCCCTTCATCATCTCCCTCAAACCTTCAAAGCCTTTGGTCATCACAACTAAAGTGAAGAAGGCAAAGCAAAAGCCTGGGGGCAAATTTGTTGTCTCTTTCGTGTCTATCATGCAAGACATGGACTCAGATTCAGAGCCAGAAGACGACACATCGTCAAGCCAAGCTGACACTCAGCAAGTTCAGCCTGCTCTCACTCCAATGGAGATAACTTCTGACATAGAAGATCCTACGTCAGCTTCCTTCGTTGTTCCAGCAACTTCAACAAAGGAAAGCCGATCTTCTTCCATAGATCGGATGCTTCTTCATCAAACTCCATGCTTGAACCTTTCCAAAATAAAGGTACGCCTCAACTATCCTTATACAGTTCTGTGGCACAAGCTATTATGAAGAAAATGGGCTATGACGCTCAAAACCCAGTCGGTTTGGGAGAAGGACGCGGTATTCTCACGCCATTGGGGCCCGTCTTGACCAAAAGCCAGCTGGAAGATTGGAGACTCTACGGCTATGTAGAAAAGTCTTCACACGGGTTAGGGTATGATCCTGACACTCCCTTGAGACAGTTAACACAAAAGCTTAAAAGTCAATATAGTGACCAAGCCTCAACTTCTCAAGTCCATGAAGACATCGATCTCCCTAGATATCTTTTTGATGAGTCACCTGACAAAGATCCAGGAAGCTCATCCAATTGGCACGATTTCTCCGAAAATGAAGAGGAGTTGTCCGATGGCACAGACGTGTGGACTTCTGACCCAGAAGAACCCTCATCTCCAAAAAGAAGTAGCCTACTTCGACCCTGTTTCAATAGGCGATTGGGATCATCTCATAGCAAGCCTTGGGAAAATTACCGATCAAGAAGACCCGTGGAAAGGAACAAAGCCTTGGTCTGGAAATGCCCTTGAAACCCCAGAAGGTTTCGTTGAGCTGGAAGCCTTCGAAAATATTGTGGAGGAACCACCTTCGAACCTTCTAACAGAAGATCCTGTTCAAAAGATAGACTTGGGAACACCAGATAACCCACGTCCTGTATTCATAAGCAAGAATATAAAGGATGATGAGTTACCCGAGTATATCGCCTTTCTTCGTGAGTTCGTTGATTGCTTTGCATGGTCTTACGCTGAAATGCCAGGCTTAGACCCCAAAATAGCAGTTCACAAACTCAATCTTCAAGAAGACATCAAGCCTGTCAAGCAAGGCCAAAGAAGATTCCGTCCAGATGTGATGGATAAAATTGAACAGGAAGTTCAAAAACTCAAAAGCGTCGGCTTCATCCGTGAGGAACAACATCCTGAATGGTTGGCCAACATTGTCCCCGTGACAAAGAAAATGGGCAGATCAGGGTCTGTATTGACTATAGAGACCTGAATGGCGCATGCCCAAAAGATGAATTCCCGCTCCCCATACCAGAGGTAATGATTGATAATACCTGTGGATTCGAGCGAATGACATTCATGGATGGATTCTCTGGCTACAATCAGATAAAGATGCATCCTGAGGATGAGAAACATACATCCTTTCGAACCCCATTTGGCGTGTATTGCTACACTGTCATGCCATTCGGTTTGAAGAATGCTGGTGCCACATATCAGAGGGCTATGATGAAAATATTCCAAGATATGCAGCACAAGACGGTTGAATGTTACGTTGATGACCTCGCCGTCAAAAGCAAAAGAAAAGAAGATCATCTCGAAAACCTTCGAGAAGTCTTCCTCCGGCTTCGCAAACACAAACTGCGAATGAATCCATTGAAATGCTTCTTCGGCGTCTCGTCGGGTAAGTTCCTCGGATTCTTAGTTCGGAAAGCTGGAATAGAGCTTGACCCCATAAAAGTCAAAGCCATCCTGGAAATGCCCTCTCCAAGAACCTTGAGAGAACTCAAAGGGCTTCAAGGGAGATTGGCCTACATCAGACGGTTCATCTCCAATCTTTCGGGGAAATGCCGTCAATTCTCCCGGTTGATGAAAAAAGGTGTAAACTTTGTCTGGGATGCTGACTGTGAAGCTGCTTTCCAAGACATCAAGTCATACCTGACAAAACCTCCAGTGTTAGCTGCTCCTACCACTGGAAAACCATTCATCTTGTACACAAGAGCCCTTGATCACTCTCTGGGAGCTCTGCTTGCGCAAGAAAATGATCAAAGAAAAGAAGCTGCTCTATATTACCTCAGCCGCATGCTAGTAGGTGCAGAGCATCGCTACTCTCCAGTCGAAAAAGAATGTCTTGCAGTGATGTTCGCCGTACAAAGCTGCGTCACTACTTGCTTTCCAACACAGTCTACCTGGTCTCGAGGGTCAACCTCTTGAAGGTCCTTGTTACAAAGGCAGGTTCTCTCAATGCTCGACTGGCAAAATGGTCCATCCTTCTGTCACAATTTGATATTAGGTATGTACCACAAAAAGCAATCAAAGGGCAAGCTCTAGCGGACTTCCTCGCAGAGCATCCATTGCCTAAAGATTCTCCACTCAGAGATGATCTCCCAGACGAACCAGTCTACAATGTGGAGACTTTCTCACAAAGTGCCTCCTGGGACATGTACTTTGACGGTGCAACCAGGACAAATGAAAAAAGACAGCTGATCTCGGGAGTTGGCATCCTCTTTGTTAGCCCCGACAAATACATGATTCCACACGCTTTCTCGCTACTGGAACCATGCACAAACAATGCAGCTGAATATCAAGCTCTGATCTTAGGATTGGAACTCGCCATCGAATCCGGTATCACCATGCTGGAAGTCTTTGGAGACTCTCAACTGATCGTCAACCAGATGAATCAGAAATTTGAAGTCAGGAAGCCAGATTTGCTGCCCTACTACAACAAGGCACAATCACTTCTGCAAAAGTTTGACATCTGTCACATCACCCACATCCGTAGAGGTGAAAACATACGTGCAGATGCCCTAGCCGGACTTGCCGCATCCATGGCAATCCAGGAAGGGGAAAACATGCAAGTTACAGTGTGCGAAAGGAGAATCCTTCCTCCTCTTAACACACACCAAGCAGTTGCTGAATGCCACCAAGTGGTCGGAAGTCGGATTTCAATCCTTCAAACCTCAATTGGCGACTCGAGGGATCCGTTCATTGATTACATTATGTTCGGAATCCTACCTGAAGATCCAAAAGAACGGGTAAGCATCCAAAGGCGAACCCCAAGCTTCCATTTGGATATTCCTTCAAAAACCCTTTACAGGAAATCCTTCAACGGAGTACTTCTACGCTGCTTGTCACAACAAGAGGCTGAAGAAACACTCAAAGAAGTTCATGCTGGTCTTTGTGGAGCTCATCAGGCTGGACCTAAGCTCTATGATCAGATAAAAAGGTTAGGATATTACTGGCCTACCATGGTAGCTGACGCAATGCAATTTGCTAAGCGCTGCCAACAATGCCAAGTTCATGGAGATTACATTCACATGCCTCCAGAGTGGCTACATCCTACAGCGATCTCATGGCCTTTCGAAGCCTGGGGTATGGACATCATAGGTCCTATTTCTCCCCCTTCAAGCAAAGGTCATCGCTTCATCTTCGCCGCTACGGATTACTTCTCCAAGTGGTCAGAAGCATTTGCGTTTAACGAAATGAAGACCTCATCAGTCCTTCAGTTCCTACGCACCAACATCATTTGTCGTTTCGGCATACCCAAAAGATTCGTCCATGATAACGGACCACAGTTCCGGGATCGTCGATTCTACAGGTTCTGCGACAAATACAAAATTCAAAGCTGTCCTTCGACTCCATACAATCCGGCAGCAAACGGGTTAGCAGAAGCTTTCAACAAGACACTCTGCAAAATCCTCAAAAAGATGGTCTCTAATCACAAAAAAGACTGGAGCGACAAAATGTCTGAAGCTTTGTGGGCCTATCGAACCACCGTTCGAGGACCAACCCATAGCACACCATTCTCCTTGATCTATGGATGCGAAGCTGTCGTGCCCTTGGAAGTACAAATTCCTTCCTTGAGGGTATCCTTGCAAAATGACATGACTCAAGAAAGCAATGTCAAATTGCGACTCCATGAGCTGGACAATCTCGATGAGAGACGGCTCGAAGCTCAACAAAGCATTGAACTTTACCAAGCACGTATTGCAGGATCTTTCGATAAAAAGGTCAGGCAACGCGCCTACAAAAAGAATGACTTGGTTCTTGCGGTAAAAAGACCAATGGTCTTCGCTCACAAGTCCAAAGGCAAATTTGAGCCAAAATGGGAGGGACCCTACGTCATCTACAAAGTTTTCTCCAATGGCGCATACGCACTCCTAAACATGGAAGGTGACAGATGTATGCTGCCCATCAATGGCAAGTTCTTAAAGCGGTACTACCCTTGAAGACTTACCCAACTGGGTAAGAGCAATGCCTGTACGGCCAAAACCGGTTTCCAGGTACACGCTCGCTAAACCCACCCTTTTTTAGAATTTTCATATCAAATGTTGAAATTTCTAGAAATCTAAAACAATGCTTACTTTCATCATTTCATTGTTCAAAAAAAAAAAATCCAAGTTTAGGAACCCTTTCCCTAACTTGACCAAAATTTTCAACCCTTGAACCCAAAATTCATGGTTTGAAACAAAATCCGGATTCAGGGATTTCCACCCTAGTCCACCCTGCCTTTTACCGCCAAAATGGTTTTAGGTCAAAACTTATGACCCTCGTGTCTTTAAAAAAAAAAAATGGTTTTTCAAAAACCGCGAGGAAGCGACGCTTAGTCGATACTCGCACAAATCGGAAGTAAACGAACCACGTTCGACACTTCCAAAATCGCAGGGAAGCGACATTTCGTCGATACTTGCAAAATCCAAAACTGTGGAGACGCAACATTTCAGTTGATATCCACAACCCAAATTTCAAAGGTTCGAAAAAACCTAAAAAAAAAACTGTGGAGACGCAACATTTCAGTTGATATCCATAACCCAAAGGTTCGAGAAAACCACAAATTTCAAAAATCGTGGGGAAACGACATCAAGTCAGTACCCGCAAAACCAAAATTTTTGAAAAGCAAGGATGCGACATTCCATCGATACTTGCACCCAAATCCGCGAGGATGCGACATTCCATCGATACTCGCAACCGAATGAGCAAGGATGCGACATTCCATCGATACTTGCAAGAACATTCAGCAGGGAGGCGACTTTTAGTCGATACTTGCATTTTTTGAAAACCAAACCGGCTATAAATGCCATCAAAACAGGCTATAAATGCCACAAACAGGCTATAAATGCCACAAACCGGCTATCAATGCCACCAAAAACAAAACAGGCTATAAATGCCACAAACCGGCTATCAATGCCACCAAAACAAAACCGGCTATCAATGCCACAAACAAACAAAAAAAAACTTGGATTTCAAAAAAACCCGGCTATCAATGCCACCAAAACAAAACCGGCTATAGATGCCACAAAACAAACCGGCTATCAATGCCACCAAAACATATTCGGCTATCAATGCCACCAAAAGAAATTCGGCTATCAATGCCACCAAAAGTTGGCTATAGATGCCACAAACAAAAAAACTCGGCTATCAATGCCACAAGAAAAGCTGGCTCTCATGCCAAAATTGGCTTCCATACCACAAACAAAAACCTGGTTTCCATGCCGAAACAATCACTTGACAAAAGATTTTCACAAAATGACAACCTTTTGATCAAATCCCATTTAGCAATTACTTTTATCACAAAAAGATTCAAGTAAGCGTAGGGATAACAAAAAAAAGAGAATCCCATTTAGCAATTACTTTTATCACAAAAAGATTCGAGTAAGCGTAGGGATAACAAAAAAAAAGAAAAGAGTACCAAAAAAAAAATACATGTGGTACCAAAAAAAAAGAGAGTGTTCACAAGCACTACAAAAATAAAGTACCAAAAAATACAAGTGGTACCAAAAAAAAAAGAGAAAGAAGGATGGTTTCTGTAAAAAAAAAAAAAAAAAAGAAAATATACAGGAGCTCAATCAAAAATGGTCTCCAGCCAAGAGTTCAGCTCCCCAAGCAAACTTTTAGCTTCAGCCGTCAAGGATTCCAAGGCACGCTTCTTCAGGAACCTGCCATGAGATGCTGGAGTGGGCTGTACCCCTTCTTTCACACCAGGAAGCTTACCTCGAGCAGTTTGTCATTGGTCATCCTCATCAGACTTCCTTTTGAGAACCCGTTCAGCAACTGTAACCTGGTGAATCAGGGCACTCTCCCTGTCACGAGCTTCTACTATGGCAGTCCACTTGGTAGCGACTTGTGCCTGCAAATGCTCAAGACGTTTCCTGGCCTCATCGACCTCCCTATCAAGGATGTTAAGGTCATGTGTCAGCCCGATGATGGTTAGCTCTTCTTTATTCTTCTCTCGGACTGCCTGCTTCTTGCTTTCTTTAGCCTCATCCAGGTTAGATTGAGCCTTATCAGCAGGATCCAGGAACATCTCCTTGAAGAACTGGTCATCAGCCAAACTCACGGTCTCAAACCACTTGTCACCCAGTGCAATGATCCTATCAACGATCGCCCTGGCACCTGTGACATCCAGACCAGCCTCTTCAGCATCACTGAGAATCTCCTGCACATGCTGGATCATGCCAAATCCGGCTTCCAAGTGCCCAGAAAAGAGAGTCTCAATCCAAGAGCTCACAACTCGCACCACCACCTTCTTCGCAAAAAGAAGAGATGGCCCAGCTGTGGATTCGCCCAACTCCGTTGGTCGGCTACTCATGTCATCATCTGTCGAAAAAGTAACAAAAGAGCTCTTTCCCAGCTGAATCTACTCCTGCTCGGGAAGGAATCTCAGCGCGAGGAATCTCCTCAATATTGTCAGAGCTGGTCCCAGGAATCTCTACCTCTGGATCAACCTCTGGCATCTCTTGCTCTGGAAGCGACGGATCCTCCTCTGCCACTTCAAAACCTGCAAAGGAAACACAAAAAGGTATGAGTATGACCCTGTTTGAAAATCATTATCAGAGTTATAACTACAAAATACCTTCTTCGACGACTGGCGGAACACTTTCTTCCTCCATGAACTCATCGGAAGCATCATCAACATTTGCGTCCATCGATGGTTCAAAGTCATCAGAACCCTGTGGCAAGTCAGCTGACAAAAAAAATATGTGTTAGCAAACCGAGTCACAAAAAGAAAAAAAAAGAGAGCAAAAGAAGTCGTACCAATTGGAGATTCTGGATTTACTCCAGAGTCCCTCGGTTCTTCTTCAGGTGCCTCAACAGGATCCATCACCACCTCATCGGTTGGGACCTCAGGCATCACCAAGTCTTCCTCTGCTAAAAAAAAAAAAAGAAAAGCAGAAACAAGAAGCAAATCATAACATGGAAAAATCCCATGAAAAGAAATGGAAAGAGAAAAAGGAAGAATTATACCTTCACCGACGGTCTCTTCTTCTCGGCTTCTCTTCTCTGGAGGCTCGTCAGCATCCACTGGCACATCCTCATTAATAGTAAGAGGAACTTCCAAGTTAGGAGAGTCCTCATGCTGCCCCTTGCTGCGATGATGACTCCTCCTCCTCTTACTTCTGCGGGCTCGCTTCTTAGAGGAACCTGCCCCGCTGTCAGAGTCAGGTTTGCCACTCGACTCATCACTGGATGGTCTGCTCTTGCCAGTAGACTCCACGGAAGCTTGCCTCTGTGCCGCTTACATCCAAGCGCCAAGTTCGGCTTCCTCCTGTTCTAGCTGCTCCAAAGCCTCATCAGGTATTTCTCGAACAGCTTCAGAACCAATGACGCCCTGGTCACCGAGAAAGCCTATCTTGTGCTTCTCTCCAGAAAGGAAGGCCCAAACTTCCTCTCGCCGGATGCCATCCGACTTTCCAAGGCCCTTTCCAGATGCCAGCTTCACATCAAGCTCCTTCCTGGAAAGTCCCCGATATGCCGAAAAGCTCTCCGCGAACCACTTCGCAAAGCCGGCAGTACGGGAAGTCAACAACATAAGATAAGAAATCATGGCTGTAGTGTCTTCAGCACTGTAGAAAGCCCATGCATTTCTCCCGTCCTGTAAGCCTCCAAAGCGCTTCACCATGCTTGAAGGCGCTCCAACAACGCCTTGAGAAAAGCCAAGCTGCAAAGCAAAACGAGACGGTACATACGGCTGGATGTCGACGAAAAGATGTCTACGGTACACCATCGTGCCGACACGTATGCTGAAAAGCCACTCTCTCTCTGCGTTTGTCAAGGAATAATGCCTTCCCGACCCCGCCCTGGTAGAGTCTCGGGAGGCACCAAATTCAAAAGCCTTCTTCCGCAACTCCGGAGAAAGCTTTACTGAAGATTGCCCCATCTCGACGTCCCTGAACCGTCGGATCCTCATACGGGCAAACAAAAGTGATTCGGACACGGCTTTGCCCTTAGCCAGTCGAATCATCAGAGGATCATCATCCTGAGCAGCACCCAGCCGATGGAAGCCAGGACAGTGGTATACATACCATGAATAAAAGATATGGGCTGAAAATACCCTATTCATGGGAAGCCCAAGCCGAACCAGAAAAGCAGCAGCCTGCAGTTCGGTACACAGGTAGGAGTAAAGAGCTGGCACCAAAGCAAGCTGCTCTCCAAACGCCATCTGACAAGCCGGGAAAATACAATGCGGCCTGATGTGCGTTCCATCTCCTCCAGCAAATACAGCCTCACCAAGCCAATAAGTGAGGTAAACAGCGAGATCTCTCCGCAGTGCAATGTCAGGACATATGGCGTTTTGTACTTGCACAGAAATCTCTCAACTCTTCTTGCATGGCCAAGATCTTCTTTGAACTTGGATCCTGAGCTCCGGCTTCCTGGGTCATGCTATCAGAAGGCTCCCTACTATCAAAAAAGTTGGGGAATGAAGAGCAAAAACTCTTCCAACTGCTGGATCTAACTTTCGAACCCCCCTTCTCCTTCAAAAAATCATAGAAGGCGACGAGCTGAAAGTATAGAAGCCTGAACTCCTCAAACTGCCCCTCGAGGACGCTGTCAATCGGCATAAACTCCTCATAGAGTTTGCCGAGGATGGGCAATCCGGTAATGGCGCTCAGCTCCTTCAAAGAAAAACCAATCTCACCATTCGTCACAACGAAGGTATTGGTTTGTGGAAGGAATGACTCCAGCATAGCCATGAAGGCCTCGTCGGAAAAGATCACGGTCTCCCTAAAGGCACGGACCGCATCAAAAATCCCGGCTTCCTTCAAAACGGCGCCACCAATCAGCAGGACGCGATCAGTCCACGACTTCCACTCGGAGTCAGCATTGAAGCGGCCACGAAGTCGGAAAGGCTTGATCCAATTGCTGCCGTCACCACTGAAAATACCAAGGCCCACCGGTCTCAAATCGACCGACGGATAATCAGAGCCCTGGTAGCCGCTTGATGGCATCAACAAGTCCATGTCAACAGGCGACCTCTCCGTATATCCAGGAGAAACCGCCAACAAAAACCCCGGTCTTGATTACATTTGTCCTTCTCACCCAACTTGGAGGATCTTCCCTCTTAGGGCACGTGGGGGCAAGGCTCAGAATCGAGACGGTGCGATCAAACATCGACCGGGTAGTAACAGTCTTCTTCTCACCATCTGCTGTGAAGGAAAACTGAAAACATCTCCTCTGGTATGTCATGTCATCAGGGACTGCATCACCAAAGAAGAAGGTAGGCTTGGGCAAAACGCTCTGATCTTCCATCACCCATGGACGACTGCTTACCATGATCTTATAGAATTCCTCTCCTTTGAGAGTGATCAGTCGCTGCCTCATCTCATCTCTGTTGAGGGAGTCGCACTCTTCCAGATTTCTCTCAACATGCTGGACCTTCTCAAAAGCCTGCTGAACGGCCGGATTAGAAGATCTAGAAGATCGACGAGGTACGCTTGTAGCAGGCTCTTTACCCTTGTTCGCTCTAGAGGAACCACCTGAAAAGGATGGAAAAGAAAAAAGATCAAACATCAAAATGACAGAATCTCGCTAAAAAAAATCTGGCGAAATTTTGACATGATGACGGGGCAATTCCGAAGAAAAGGAACTATCCCGAAAGAAATAGAAAGCTTGAAGATGGGCTCAACATCGCTGCGAGCTCCGAAACTCCAAACTTTCGAAACCTAAAAGTCTCCGCAAAATCAGGAAGGGCTCAACATCACTGCGAGCTCCAAGTTCCCAAATTTGCGAAAACTTTCAGGTATGCAATCACATCATGCTACAAATTTAATTTACAAATTAAAGGCATGCATGAACATCAAGATTTGCGAAAAAAATGCATTATCATGATGAGCAAAAAAAAAAAGAAAAGAAAAAAAACTTTCTCAAAAAAAAGAGGGGAAAGAAAAGAAACTCTCTCAAAAAAAAAAGGGAGGGAAAGAAAAAAAAAAGAGAAAAAAGAGAGGGCTGGCCCACAGGCCGTGGCCCACAGGCCACGTGGCCGTACGGCCAGATCCGTACGGATCTGTCCGTACGGCCCACCAAAAAAAAAAAAAAAAAAAAAAAAAACAACATGAAAAAAAAAAAAAAGAAAGAAGAAAAGAAAACACGTGTAAAAAAAAAAAAAGGGGAAAACACGTGGAAAAGAAAAGAAAAAAAAGAAGAAAAGAAAAGAAAGAAACAAAAAAAAAGAAAGAACTTTATTTTTCCTACAATGGAGTTTTCTTGAAAAAAAAAAGGGAGAACTTACTTGAAGCCATTGATGGAGAAGAAGTAGAAAACTCTTGAAGATCTTGAAGAAGAAAAGCTCTTGGTCTTGAAGCCCTCTTGAGATTATTGCAAAAGAAAGTAATAAGAGCAAGAGATCCAACCTTCTCTTTGCTTTTATAGAGGAGAGCAAACCAAAGAAGGAAAGAAGAAAGAGGTAAGTGTTACTAATTAGTAACCTTACCAAAAGAAAGAAATTAGAAAGATTCTTTCCAAAAGAAAGATATCTTGAGAGATTTTCTCCCAAAAATCAATCTATGACGGATTCTTTCCCAAAAGAAAGATATCTTGAGATATCCTATCCCAAAATAAAGGGATCTTGAGAGATTTTCTCCCAAAAATCAATCGATGACGGATTCTTTCCCAAAAGAAAGATATCTTGAGATATTCTATCCCAAAATAAAGGGATCATGAGAGATTCTCTCCAAGTAAAGATATTCTTAGATATTCTCTATCCAAATGAGATATTTTTGAATATTCTTTACAAAAATGACACCATATGAGATCTAAGCCATTTCAAAAGCTTAAGGTCCCATGGGTTAGCCCATATGAGCCAGGTTTGACCACCTAGGCACAAAAAAAAAAGAAATTTTTTGGGCTTTTAGTCAAAGAGAAATCCCTCTTACCAAGAGCATACAAAAATGGTTCCATGCCTCTTTTGAGTTGATTGGACCATACAAAAGAAAATTCCAAGCCCCATGAGCTTCCAAAAATCAAACCATCCAGCTTCATTTACCAAATTGAGCCAAATTCTTGAAATTGACATTCCATCAAACCAAATCCTGGTCCCCTAACTTGCCACATACAGCCTGTTAGGTCACAAGACCAAAACCAAAAACCAAAACCTGATCCCCTAACTTGCCACATATAGCCTGTTAGGTCACAAGATCAAAACCAAAATTGATCCCCCAACATTCCACATACAGCTTGTTGGGTCACACGATCAAAACCAAACCCGACCCCCTAACCTGCCACATATAGCCTGTTAGGTCACAAGGTCAAAACCCAAATCCACATCCCTGATGTCATCTTCAAAACTTTACCTCGAGATGGTACGTGATCCCTCTCACTACCATAAAATTCCCCTGGAAGCTCAAAAGGCTACAAATACCAAAAAGAAAGATTGCTCAAAGACTCTTGGTCAAGTCACAGGCTCTCCTTCAAAAATCTCTTCGAGGCACATCGACTACAAAAGTTAAGCAACTCGCCGCTGTACCTCGAGGGGGCATTTGTTGACACCAAAAATGTCACTTTGCCTCATCAAGATCCAAAGAGCTACATGAAGTCGCAACCTGCCATAAATAGGCAATGCTGCTTCTAAAAATAAAATCTTGTCAGAATCAAACAAAAACTGCAAGATTCTTCCAGACCGCCAAAAGAGGAGTACACAAGAAGTTTCAGGCCATTTCAAAATCATTTGGCCTAACTTCGCTTCTCCGACAGCCAAATCAGGCCTCTCGGCGGCAAAGCTCTCCGGGACCATGGTTTCCAAGACAGAACCTATGGATCATCTTAAAATGACTCCAATAGGTTCCCTGTCAAATTTCAAGTCAATCGGACATCGGTTGACCGCACATCAAACCGCGACATCTTCATCGCGACAAAAAGCAAGTCTACAGGTGATAGGACCCCAAACGGCTTCGAAACTCAAACAAAAGCCTATGGTTGGTCTTATTTATTGCTCAGGAGGCTTCACACCAAATTTCAGGTCATTCCGACATCGTTTGACCCAGTTTCAGCTTCTGACGGAAAATCGGCAGCTCTGCGCGACAAAGTCTTCGGCTTTCTCAGGAAATTGGAAACTTTGCAAAATAAAATGCAAGGATTCTCATCAGGTTTCCTACAAAGAAATTAGGCCAATAAATGGTCAAAATGTCAAGGAAAAGTACAGAAGAAAAAAAGAATCAGAAAAAAGCAAAAACGGACGCAAAACGGGACACGAAAGGGGGAAAACCCCCCAGGGTCGCAGACCCCTGCGACCCTGGGCCAGGGTCGCCGGCGACCATGGACCCCGGGGTCGCCGGGAAAGCCCCGGAAACCCTGGTTTTCGCCGTTTTTTTTCGCGATTCGAAGGGCCCAGCCTCTGGTACTTTCCAAAATTCATGCTTTTGAGACACCAAGTCCTCTGACATCCGTCCAAAACACGGGTAAATCATCAAGAGTATCGAAGACAGTATTGATCGCCACCCGGTCAACCAAAAAAGTGTGCTTTCTACCCGACCGATCGAGAAATCGACAGGACAGATGGCACCGACCCGCTGTTGGCAACAAACACCTGAAATTACATGGTCATCTGATGTCGATCTACATGAAGATCCATCGATGATCATCGACAGAAGAATTCCAAAAGACGTGGCACGGCCCGCGACTCTTCAGCTGCTCGGCGACCACTTAATGCGATTAATTGACTAGCTTTATTACAGTCATTAATCCATTTCTTTGGACGGCCCAATCAGAAGCAAGCATTCGGGAGTTACAAGTCAAGAAATTCATGGCATTTAACCCATGAAACTCCTCCCATCATGGCGATTAAAGGCGATTAAATGCCCTCAATCTCCTCCGGCCAATCAGAAGCCAAGAAAAAGGAGTTACAAAATAAACAATTCAATTTTTGTAACTCCTCCCATTATGTGGCTTAATGACATTAAAAGCCCATAAACTCTCCTAAATGGCTACCAAGAGCCTATAAATAGGAGAGCACTCCAAAGGAATCCAGATCGGAAAACACAGACAACATCATCAGACAGCACAGAAATCCAGAGAAAGAAAAAAGAGAGAAAACTCTGCGGAAGTTCTACACCGGCCACCGCAACAAGGCGACAAAAGTCCCTTGGGGGGTACCCCCCCCCCCAAGGTCCTTGCCTTCTCCTCCTGCCTCCAATGGCTTAGATATGGCTTTTCAGCCCGTCTACTCGGCTTTTTATTGGACATAGGACCTTCCTTTGGTCTTTGTCTTCTAAAAACCCGAGGTTATAGCCAAGCCAAGCGAATCAAATAGCATCCTCTGTTCTCATCTGCATGGATGATGGCGAAGCCCACATATGGCTTGCGACCGTCAATCTAAACGAGTCCCCCACAATCTCCTGAGAAGTTAGATCCTCCTTTTCTTGCTTTTCATTGTAGTTTGTATTTTTTCAAAAGAGACAAAAATCACAACTCTTGGATTTCATTATTGATAAGAATTGTAAATCGGCTATAAACGCCAAAAATCGGCTATAAATGCAAAATCGGCTATAAATGCCAAAAAATCGCCTTTCATGGCAAATCAAGAAAATGTCTCTTTTCTTAAATATATGTGCAATGGAAAACTTGAAAGAAGTTGATTTCCTTTTACTTGCGAAGGTTGATCTCCGGATCACCACTTGCAATTCCAAGTAAAAATAGAAAATCTGGCACACCCACAAAAAAAAGAAATGTTGATGCACGCCCCTGCCCCCCGGTTACGAAAGGGTCGGACCCGACGGACTCCCACGTCCGCCGACCTCGGTAGAACCAAGCAGGAGCGCGGTCCATCAGTGTCGGTTAAATATACCTGATAGAAATGATCTCTGGGAATCCTATGGAGTAGCTTGCCATTGAAAGACCATATGTTGAATCCATTTTCCATCTCATGAACTGAAGTAACGGAGGTTGAAACGTATCTGCAAGCAGAAACAGTGAGAATCCAACTTTACAAGAACTAAACTAACCCTTACAAAACAGATATTATGTTCTTCCCAATTCGAGCAAAATATTTATCATCTTTTCCGCCTAAGCACTTGCAGAATACGACTAATCCACTTTCAATAGACAAGATAAGATCTTTCTAAAGCTATCACCTAGACCAATGGTGTATAACAAAAAAAAAAAAAAAGAGATGCATGATATAGAAAGTCATCAACAGGTTGGCCTATGGCTGGGCCTCCATCAACCAAATCTGTGCGTAACAATTTTTTTTTTATTTATAACCAACCTGTGAGTTACATTGATAATAGGATAAAAATTTGGGCCTCAATAGAAAAGCCAAAAATACCAAACTCTGAATGCAACCTGTTCAGCTGCAATTTAACTTAAGCCCAGACCCAACCCATGCATATGACCTGAACTGGGCCATTTCCAAGCAAACCAATTAAATTGGACATATATGGGCCCCATTGATGTCAAACACAAGAGTAGCACACATACTAAAGAAGTCAACTTCCCATTTCGAGAAAAATAAAATATAAAGAACTCAAAATCCCGTTTTAAAAAAAAATAAAAAATAAAGATGTCAAAATCACCTAAATACTGGCCAAGACACTGCAGCTACACGACCAATCCCACCAGTTGCAAATTCATCCACATTCCCCTTGAAGTCCCTCATAACTTTTCCAGATCCCACATCAAAAATGTTGAGCACAACCCTCTGAAATCAAAATACTCTTATGAACGACAATTTGCCAAGTGGATAATAAAAAACTAAGCATTTAGGAGAATGGCTGCTTACATGTGTGTCACGATGGTTGCTAGGGTCATGACTACTGTAAGTAACCAAGTACTTTTCCCCGGGAGAGAAATCAATAAGTTTAACCTGTAGCAAGTTGCACCAATGTTTAGGAATAAGTCCCATATCCATAATATATGAGATCAAAGGAGGAAACAATAAAGTCTCCTCTACATGTTCTTTTGAAGAACACCACTTTTTAAGACAGTTATGAAGTTGAATGTGATAATTACATTAAGGAAGTGAGAAAAGAGCAAGGGAAAACATTAGTAAGAACTCAGAAGTATTAAGCATCTAATAAGAGTCAACACAAGGAAGAAATCCAACTAATTGAAAAGCTATATCATTTTGTGGAACAACAAATATGTTCTGCACCAGGGCTGTAAAAGACTGAAGCTAAAGCAACACATAAAATACACAATGTGCAATAAATAGGAGTGAAGAGGAAAGTTATCATAGGAAAAATGTTTATTGATATACCTTTGTTTTCTAGTATCATTTCAAGATATGACTTTCTAATCCACAACCCCTTTATACCCAACCTTGAAGCTTCGACTCCAATTACCTACATTGTGAACAAGATGAAGATCCAATTGTTTACATCTTGATTCTTTATAAATATAAGGAATGAAACATAACTAATACATGTTTACGTGATTAACTTAGTAAATATACAGCTCATAAGACAGCACAATAGGGAGATCACTAGAAAGTTGCATCATAAAGGTTTGAAAAGTTAGGAGAACAATAAATTGTAAAAGAACAAATCCTATAATTGTTTTGTCACAACAGGACAACATAGGGTGTTCCATGCAAAAGATTAAGCATATTTACGAACCGTCATAACATAGTCAACAAAAGAATAAGCAATTCGGTTTTATAACACACTTTATATTGACAAAGAAAAATAAGATGAAATCCTCACCTCTATCCCTAGCTTTTACCGACGTCATATAATTCGTCGATAATAGTCTCTGATAGTTTTACAGACGTAAAATAAAAATAAAAAAGGATTTTCCAACACTTAAACGGCCCGCCGGGGGTCCGGAACGGGAAACGGCCCCCGGAAAAATCAAAAATCGGTGCGAGCACTACGCTCAGGGCATAGTAACTTGTAGGAACTGACGACTCACAAATAGGACTCCTGGTTAGAGAATTAGAAGTGAAACATAGGATTCTCCAACACTTAGGCTCGAAAAAGGCCCGCCAGGGGTCCGAAATAGGAAAAGGCTCAGGAAAAATCGGAAACCGGCACGAGTACCTCGCTCGAGGCGAAATTAATTTGCAGGAACTGACGGATTGTAAATCGGACTCCCGGTTAACGAATTAGACCTAAAAACGTTGGATTCTTAACACTTAGGTTCGGTTTGGCATCTCTAATTTTCTCCTCTCATTGGCTTAAAACTGATTGAATTTGGTTTTAGCATGTTTGGTTGAAGCTTCTACCGTGTCCATCTCAAATGGCATTAAGACAAATAATGTCTGTTTCATGAAGTCATGAAGTAAAAAAAAAAAGTGGCAGATTCCAATTAGACAAACTCGTCCGAAGCAAATAGAGATGCTTGACGCTATAGTGATATGGACGTCCTCATTGGACAGTCCGATTTTTCATTTTTTTTAATTTGTGGGACCCGAATTCATGATCCAGACCGTTAGATATCTGCAGAAGGTCAAACATGGCCACGTGTCAAAATTTCAGCCGTTTAACTATCTCAGATCTCAAGATATTTACAGAAATAAATGTTGAGATATCTAAAAAAAACAACAAACATTTATATCTTCCTTTTTTAAAATCATGGCCCCAAATGCAAGATCCAAACCATTAATTCTCTTTGTAAGGTTAAACACAACCACGACGTCAAATTTCAATACTTGAATCCTCATGGATCTTGAGATATTTCTAAAAAATTCTCAACCATTGCTTTAAAAATGTCTATTTCAATCATTTTTTCTGTGTAACCAAACAAACTATTTGAAAATAAAATAAAAATAAAAAAAACTTTCGCCGATGTTTTTTTCGTCAGTAAAATAAATAAAAAATTTGAAAAGATCAAAAAACGCACCACTAAGCAAAGTGCACAAATCCGCAACCTTTCCTGACTGGTGTTTTTACAAAGACAATCTCACCATATTGAGAGAAGGCTTGTTTGAGATCCTCGTCACTACAATTTGGATCAAGTCCTCTAACAAATATCTACAAGAAGAAATGGGTGAACAAAGATAAAAGATGTAGCAGTCCTACCTTCGTCGATAAGAGTCTTTGATATTTATTTTCCCTAAAAATGAAGTTAATAATAAAATTGAACTTTGCCGACGGTTTTCAAGGAAACGTTGCTAAAAGTCAATTTTACCGACGTCTTATAATTCATCGGTAATATTCTCTGGTTTTTACTTTTCCTAACAATGAAGTTAAATCGAAAATTTGACTCTGCCGATGTTTTTAAGTAAAACGTCACTAAAAGTCAGGGTGTACGGCCAGCGCATCAATGGACGGCTATTAGTGGTGGGGCGGGCGGGGCGGCCTGGGGTTTGGGCGACCAGCAGCGTGCGGATCTAACTGGTACAAAGAAGAGAATGAGGGAGTAGAAATAAAAGAAGATTAAACTAGAATGAGGTTTCACATACCTTATTGAATGATCACTGGCGTTTGGCAAGAAGGAAAACGGAGAGACGCTGGCCGGGTTCTTCGAGAATCTTAGCAGATGATGGTTGGAGTATTGTTCTGGTAAATGGACACCACTCTCTGTATTTGTAATCCATAGATTCATGTCAGGGCAGGATATTAGGGCCCCACTGGGGTCCACAGAGAAATCTTCAAACTTGGAAGAGATGACTGATCGACACTTAAATGTGCAACTTTTAACCGCAAAACTACGGTGTCATCAAGTAGTAAAGGACTAAAGAGTCCGGATTATCGATCCCACGAAGAGAGGATGGAACAAGCAATGAACCCAATTAAAGGAGAATTGAACTAAGATATAGCTAATAAAGAAAATTGAAGTAAACAATTAAAACTACTAAACTATGCAATGTAAACTATTAATTAACAATCTAAAATATGAAATTAACAAGGTCTAAGCTAATCTAACAAACTACACTAAACTAGTGGATGAATGGTGGTGGAAATGGAAGACTTAAGGGGAAGATGTGGTGTGAAATGTGTATGATTTTAAAACAAGTGGTGTGAAGTGTATATCTAAAAATCTAGAAATGAAAATAACAAATCAAATAAAGATTTAAATTAACAACAATAAAAATAATAGACTAGGCAATCCAAAATCCACTAAGTATGTAACTAATTCAAACAATGCATGTTCTAATTCAATTCCCAAATCTACAATCCAATTAGCAATCTCTTGCCTAATTGGATTGGATGATATAGCAATGAAGATTAAAGTAAAAGAAAATCAAAGGCTTAGATCATAGATCATCATCTAGCTACCCTAACAATAAATCATCAAAATCAAGCTACAAAAGATCAAAGATAAAGGCCCTAGAGCATGCTATGTGAGAGAACTTAATCAAACTACAAAGCATCAATTGAGATTATCCGAGCATCAAGTGTAGAGATAGAGCATGAGAAATGAGAGAGATTAACACAACTAGATCTAAAATCTATTAATCAATTAAGGCACAAGTATGGAATTTAAACTAAAACATGCATGGAATTGAACTAATCACATTACTTAGCTTCAAAAGGAGAGCCTAATCCAAGAGCTTTAGCCACTAAACATCAAGAAAGTGCTCCAAATCTTCATTAATGATCTTCAATTACACACACACACTCTCTAGATTAGTTACAAAAAAGCTCCTAATTACAATCTAAAAGTATAGAGAAGGTAAAATAAAATTGCTAAAAGACTAACTTGCCAAAAGATCTCCTCTTTTCTACAAAAGCATTCCAATTTATAGAAACTTTGAAGACATTTGATTGACTCATTTTCATTCACAAGGATTGCTTCCATTTGATTGGTTGCAAATTGAAGGCTTTTGATTGGCTCTTTTGCTTTCACATTGATTGCTTCAATTTGATTGGTTGCAATAAACTTTCATTCCAAAAGCATATGTGCTTTTTGTGGTCCTTCATTTTGGAGGCTTTTGATTGGCTCATATCCTTTCACATGGATTTATGCCATGGCAAGCTTTGATTGGTGGAGAGGTTAGAGTTGGATGAAATATCTGAAAGAAACTGCGATTCAGATCTGAATTAGCGGAAGACATTCATGGCTAATTTGTAACATGACAGATTTTAAAAAATCTGATTTGGACAGCATAAATCAGCCATAGTAATCGCATGAGAACTCCATGAATTCATGACCAACAAGTGTATAATTAAAGGAGAATGAAGAAGACTATTACCTTGAAGATTTGTAGACTTCAAATCTCTGAAAAAATAGATCCAAAGGCCCGAACTCAGACTTGCAATTAGCAAACAAGTTGCTGGAATTTTCTGCACTAGTATTGCCTTTGATCTTCTTCTCTATCTCACTTCCAAATCTGATTGGCTAAGATGGTGGGATCTTAATCTAGGAGTTGAGAACTATTTCTCCAAGGAAAAATCTCAGACCTACAACTTTCTTCAATGAAGAAGAAAGAGCTTCAAGGCTGGACGTGTGGGATGGGGTCTTGCCTAGTGTAGGACGTCCAATGGGGAGGTGTTGTTTCTTTTATAGAAACTTTATGGTAGCATTCCCAAAAAGTTATCTCTCCTCATTCTAAAAGATGTCCTAAAAAGAAAGATTTATTTCCTTTAAGAAACACTCCAATTAGAAAAGGAAACTAAAGGAACTTCCCATGCAATTAGTAATCCTAGTTGTACAACACTTACTAATTTTAAGTTCCTAATCCAAAAAGGAAACTTTCTCATAGGAATACTATTCCAAAGAGGAGTCCAACCTTCCAAGTAGAGAGACCTACTTAAAATTGAAAACCTTACCCATGGAAATCCCATTATGGACGTCCCACATATTAATGCACACCATGGCCCACATATAATTTATCTAGAATTAAATTCATGTATGCCATCAAAGGCCTATTTGAATTTAAACTCAAAATTATTTTTCCACTAAAATAATTCATCCTTATGTTATCTAAACATTTTAGGAAACCATGCCAATCTTGGAAAGTGACTAGATAAGGGACCAAAAGACATATTTGCCATTGGCTCCCAAAATGACCAAAATGTCCATGCTAAACCCATAGCAACATTAAGACCATTTTAACCTTAACTCATTCCACTAAAGAGTTATGGTTGAACTCCAAGGACAAATATATAATATAATAAGCTCATCATAAAATGACGGTTGTCTTCGACCTACTAAGTGTAATGACCTGAATGCCCCTCTATGTAACATCCATAATCGAGTCAGGTTATCACATGTATTATCAACCTTCCCGATTACATCTAAACCTTAGAACTTCATATCCTTAACATAATCATCATTCGGATATCATTCTCTTGGTCTAGGGAGCGACCCACAAGTTCAATATCCATATGGAACATCCATATACTAAGATCTTAGATTTTGATGATTAATCGGATAATTCTAAGGGAACGATTATTCCATCATTAGATGGCATAGATTCTATATTGCATCTGCACATCCCAACTGATCAAGTCCGAGTACCCAAAACACAGAGCTGTTGACCCATGAAAAGAATCTCACCCATAGTGAATTAAAGCACAAGAACTTGACTTCGTCAGTTCATCCACAAATGCTCAAGATTAAGAGCACCGGTCACTCAGTAGCATGAGGTGACTTGATCTCTCTCTGTGATAGTACTATTTTAGAGATCACGCCTACCATGGTCCTGTTCAATGCATTGCATATGCACTAATGAGATAAATCCGGGAAAGCCATCCCATGACTTAGGTAAGTCACCCTGAATACAGGAGAGTCTCTCATTATAACTTATACCAAGATGAAGTGCCCAGCTCCATCTCTCAGTTATGAACAAATATGATGTTTCCAGTTGTCCATGAATTAGACCTATCTGTGTGTAGACACTACACACCTAATTCATTTACTAGAAACAATGGGCCTTACACAACCATACATATATATACATGTTTAAGCATAAAAGAGTCGTTCCATTAAATAACCAGTAAATATCCAGTAACAAAAAATGAGAGTGCAGCTAGTGGGCTTTAGGGCATACACCAATCCCAACAATATCTTCTATGTAAAAAAAATGTAATTGTTGGGATTTGAACCCATAACCTATATCATACCAACCAAAGCTCTAACCAATACACCAACCACTCCTTTGTGTTGGAAAATGACTTCTTCTCATCTTATTTTGGAATTCTTCAACACTACTGATGCCTTGGGACATTAGCAGGAAGGTTGGGGTAGCGCGGGGTTCACCTACACAAGAGAAATTATATAAAAATGCGCTATAAATAATCGGATTTATGCATGATAATCCGATAATCCTTTTAATGTGATAGAATGATAAAATCTCTGTATAAAGCTGATAAAATCTCTGTATAAAGCAAATGATATGCATATGAGATGCCGATAAAATCCGAACTAATGAGGGGTAAAATATGCAATATTTAACACTCATCACACCCCCAAACCTACATTTTGCTAGTCCCGAGCAAAAAATATAAAGAAAAACTAAACTATATGCAAGAAAACATGGTAAATATCCTAACTCATTTTCGCAGGAATCGCGGCTGCACTTAGCTCGTGCAACAAGCCTTTAAAACCCTAGGTTTCCCCTAGTGGACGAGTTTTTCTCGTGAGGGTTTTCAGCGAATAAATCCCACAAAAATTTTTTTATTTTGGAAAGAAAACATTTTTGATGTCCAACAGTCTTTAACAAGCTAATAAGAATGAATACTGAGTTAGGAATACTAGTCAACTCCTGAAGATATGCCAGTCAATACCTAAGTTCCACTGTGTATGTGTGTGTATTTAGCCAATAATCATGCAATCTTTAAGTCGAAGCTCACACAACCTTAATCCCCTTCGGAATACATTTCGCCTTGACTCCAGCCTTACGGGTCATACTCTCAATAATGGAAGCACACAGATTTTACTGACTAACTCTCAGTATGTGAGTATGGACAAGGCAAAGAACTCACATAATTGATGAATAATGGAGCTTATGTAAAGAAGGATTGATCTCAAAAAATAAGATATAACCAATAGAAGGTGGAAATGCTCACTCAACTTCTCACTCATTCAGCACCTAACCTTTCCTAGGATCCAATAGGTCTTTCATAGGTTGTAATGGGGTTAGGGTTAATAGGTAGGATAAGGGTTAATTGTGGCTTAGGGTTTTTGAGAAGGTAAGGGTCTTCAAGTCATCATAGGAGGGTCTTCCAGTATCTTCACTTCTTCATTTTGCTTTGTGTTCTTTATTCCACTCTATATCTTTTGGTGCTTGCTTTTCTTTGGTTTCTCATACCTTTTTTTTCTTTTTATTTTGTTTTCAACCTTCAAATTCCTTTATTCCTTTGTCATCCCTTTGTAGAACATTTATATTTTGGTAGCCCATGTGAAGTCTTCATCACTAATGATCAAATCCTTCATTTCTTCATGTATCTCTACCCTTCTAAAAAACAATAGGTAAAAAAGGATTATATATATGTGGGTGATGAGGCTTGGGACAATGAAGGAAGGTTTCTTGTAAAATAGGCTCAAGAGGGCTACTAAGGGTGTAATAGGTGAGCTCAAAATTTGACCATGTTTTTTTTTTTAGAATGCCTATCATCTTCCCCTAAGATGCGGAAAAAATGCATCATAAGTACAAGTCAAGGTTTCTTCACATTTTGATGTCACCTCTATGGTTAGAACAAGGAATAGCACTTATGAGATCGGAAGTGCTGGACTAAGAAGCTCAAGGAGTAGCTCTTCATTCTACTCAGGAATAGGGTAGAAGAGTCCTCACCCAAGCGGATATAGATAGGCTCAATCGCTCAATGGGTTCTAGTCTCCACTAATGATTCTTCCGGGTCTTTCAGAAGTGATTTACTCTTCTCTTAGACTACACTCATGTGGCTAAATGTGTAAAAAACTTATAGGACTTGTACAAATGACAACTCTTCAAGCAAAACCCATGGATAATTTTTGAAATCTTTTTCAGATTTTTAGTGATTTTGGAATTTTTTCAAATTTTTAGGGTTTTTGGTATAAATGGAAAACAAAATAACTTATGTACATGCAAAATGCAATGCATGAAATGCAATGCCTCACCCCCAAACATATCCTAAACATTGTCCCGAATGTTTATGCATAACAGAAATAAAATAGGACAAGGAAGGTAAATTGGAATTTCTCACCATGGGGTGCTGACACACGGGTATATTGGGTTGCCTCCCAACAAGCGCTAAGTTTAACGTCTTCAGCCAGACGCAATTAACAATGTATAAGGCCAATCTATCCTGGGTCCACAAGAAGGACCTTCTCAGCAACATTATCAGGATCCACAAACTTAATATACTCTTTTAATCTGTGCCTGTTCACTTAAAATGTGCTACCATCTCTGGGATTCAAAAGTTCAACTGCACCGTGGGATTGGACTAAAGGTTCATATGATGGTTTGGCACCTTCTTCCAGATGAATCTGGTGCGTAACTATAGATGGACTGATTCCTTTAATGTCCGAGATGGTCCAACCTAGGGCACTCTGATGGTCTTTCAGCATATCCAGTAATTTCTTTTCCTGCTCTTCCTTAAGGTCTGAGGCAATAATTACTGGGTTACTAGCAGAGAGCCCCAAGTAGGCATATTTTAAATTCTCGGTTAATGGTTTCAATTCTAACTTGGGTGGCTCAATAATAACTAATTCTTCTGCGACCATAGATTCAAAGGTGGATGTAAATATAGGCTCAATTTTTTGCTTCCATTGGCCAACATCCATCGGCTGGGTCGAATCCAATAATGCATTAACGTCGCATATGGACCCGTCGATGTCTATGTCGGTATTAAAGTGAGCCAGACATTCCTCCAGCGGATCTGTGTAATATGATGATTGAACTGTTTGATCAACTAATGTGTCAATCATGTTCACTTCCTCATCATCATCTGGGTCTAATCCATATAATTTTGGTAACATGCTGATGGTGGCGGGCCGGATCTCAAATTGGTCCGCATTATTCTCTCGCCAAACTATACAGCTAGGTGAAGTGGATCCAAATGGTGCAAATAGTTCATTGAGGGTCCTTTGCTGAGGGTTTTGGGCAGCCATTGTGGGTACTATGGGTGGGGCAGGTAAAGCAAGGCAATCAATCCTCGCTAATCGGCCTTGATCACGTATCCACACTCGCATACAACTGTGACTAACCTAGCAATGCAATGGCTCACCCAATGAAATGTGATGGACCGCGCTCCTGCCTGGGTCCTACCGAGGTCGGCGGACGTGTGAGTCCGTTGGGTCCGACCCTTTCGTAACCGGGGGGCAAGGGCGTGCATCAACATTTCTTTGTGCGGGTGTGCCAGATTTTCTGTTTTACTTGGAATTGCAAGTGGTGATCCGAAGATCAACCTTCGCAAGTAAAAAGGAAATCAACTTCTTTCAAGTTTTCCATTGCACATATATTTAAGAAAAGAGACATTTTTCTTGATTTGCCGTGAAAGGCGATTTTTTTGGCGTTTATAGCCGATTTTTGGCGTTAATAGCCGATTTTGGCGTTTATAGCAGTTTTACAATCCTTATCAATAATGAAAGACAAGAGTTGTGATTTTTGTCTCTTTTTAGAAAATACAAACTACAATGAAAAGCAAGAAAAGGAGGATCTAACTTCTCAGGAGATTGTGGGGGACCCGTTCAGATTGACGGTCGCAAGCCATATGTGGGCTTCGCCATCATCCATGCAGATGAGAACAGAGGATGCTATTGATTCGCTTGGCTTGGCTATAACCTCGGGTTTTTAGAGGACAAAGACCAAAAGGAGGTCCTATGTCCAATAAAAAGCCGAGTAGACGGGCTGAAAAGCCACATCTAAGCCATTGGAGGCAGAAGGAGAAGGCAAGGACCTTGGGGGGGTACCCCCAAGGGACTTTTGTCACCTTATAGCGGTGGTCGGTGTAGGATTTCCGCAGAGTTTTCTCTCTTTTCCTTCTCTGAATTTCTGTGCTTTGTCTGTCTCTGTGTTTCTTTCGATCTCTGTGATTTTTCTGATCTCTTTCTTCTTGGTGAGCTCTCCTATTTATAGGCTTTTAGGTAGCCATTTAGGAGGGTTTATGAGCTTTGATTGTCATAAAGCTACATAAAGGGAGGAGTTACAGAATTGAATTCTTTATTTTGTAACTCCTTTTTCTTGGCTTCTGATTGGCCAGAGGAGATTGAGGGCATTTAATCGCCTTTAATCGCCATGATGGGAGGAGTTTCATGGGTTAAATGCCATGAATCTCTTGAGTTGTAACTCCTGGATGCTTGCTTCTGATTGGTCCGTCCAAAGAAATGGATTAATGACTGTAATAAAGCTAGTCAATTAATCGCATTAAGTGGTCGCCGAGCATCTGAAGAGTCGCGGGCCGTGCCGCGTCTTTTGGGATTCTTCTGGCGATGATCATCGATGGATCTTCATGTAGATCAACATCAGATGACCATGTAATTTCAGGTGTTTGTTGCCAACAGCGGGTCGGTGCCATCTGTCCTGTCGATTTCTCGATCGGTCGGGTAGAAAGCACACTTTTTTTTGGTTGACCGGGTGGCGATCAATGTTGTTTTCGATACTCTTGATGATTGACCCGTGTTTTTGACTGATGTCAGAGGATTTGGTGTCTCAAAAGCATGAATTTTGGAAAGTACCAGAGGCTGGGCGCTTCGAATCGCGAAAAAACGGCGAAAATCGGGGTTTCCGGGGCCTTCCCGGCGACCCCGGGCTCCAGGGTCGCCGGCGACCCTGGGGGTTTTCCCCCTTTTTATCCCCTTTTTTGTTGTTTTTCGATTCTTTTTTCTTCTGTATTTTTCCTTGACATTTTTGACCATTTATTGGCCTGATTTCCCTGTAGGAAACCTGATGAGAACCCTTGCATTTTATTTTGTAAAGTTTCCAATTTCCTGAGAAAGCCGAAGACTTTGTCGCGCAGAGCTGCCGATTTTCCGTCAGAAGCTGAAACTTGGTCAAACGATGTCGGAATGACCTGAAATTTGGTGTGAAGCCTCCTGAGCAATAAATAAGACCAACCATAGGCTTTTTTTTGAGTTTTGAAGCCGTTTGGGGTCCTATCACCAGTAGACTTGCTTTTGTCGCGATGAAGATGTCGCGGTTTGATGTGCGGTCAACCGATGTCCGATTGACTTGAAATTTGACAGGGAACCTATTGGAGTCATTTTAGGATGATCCATAGGCTCTGTCTTGGAAACCATGGTCCCGGGGAGCTTTGCCGCCGAGAGGCCTGATTTGGCTTCCGAGCGTCAAACTATGGTCAAGTGTTGTCCAAATGACCTGAAATTTGACGTGTAGCCCTTTATAAGCATTTTGAAGCCGTCCATGCGCTCTATCTGATGAGTAATGGCCTCGGTGGTTTTCACAGCTGAGAGGCTTGATTTAGCTGTTCGAGGGTTGATGTAGGGTCAAACGTTGTCGGTTTGGCTCGGAACTTGACGTGGAGCCTTTTGGATGTATTTTGAGACCATCCATCGGCTCTGATCGAAGATTTGGTGTCTCCGATGTTTTCGACGCCGGGAGCTCCTTTTCGGATGCCGGAGAAGTGAAGTTAGGCCAAATGATTTTGAAATGGCCTGAAACTTCTTGTGTACTCCTCTTTTAGCTGTCTTGAAGAATCTTGCAGTTTTTGTTTGATTCTGACAAGATTTGATTTTTTGAAAGTAGCATTGCCTATTTATGGCAGGTTGCGACTTCATGTAGCTCTTTCGATCTTGAAGAGGCAAAGTGACATTTTTGGTGTCAACAAAATGAATGCAACATAACAAAAATTTTGAAAACTAAATGAAAAGCTAATCTAAACTAAGGTTATCTAAAAGAATTCTAAACAGCTCCTAACTGTGAAGAGGACACTCTGGCCTCCAACCTGGACCTCTGAAACGAAAATTCTGGCCAGTTAACCCCCAGGTAGATGGTGGGATCTCGACGCGCTAGGCGAAGGCTCCTCTTAAAAACCAACTCCTTGAACAACAAAGTTGTCTCCCTATTTGGCAAGATGGTAGCCAAGGGACAAGGTTTGCTTAGGCACCAGAAAATCTATCAAGGCACACAATTGGCACAACCGCGGTGGTCTTTCCTAGTGAGCTCGTAACCTAAGGTCACGTTTCTACTCAATTTTATTATGGTTTATTGGTTCTAAACTAAGTGAGAATTAAGATGAAATCCTAAGAGCAAGGAAATGGTGATGAAATCCGAATCCTTATCTTGTTGGGGTAATTTGCCCTTTACTAGTAGTGCATGAAATTACAAGTGTATTTAAAAGAATTACACTACAAAGCAATGAACAACAAACAAAGTAAACCCGCTTGCAAGGGATTCGCGGGGGTTAGGAAATGCAAACCTCCTGATTTATTTCAGGGGATGAATCGGTTGTCGTCGACTCACACCACGGACACCAATTTCCGTGTACGAATGTGAGGGGTTGCGACGGTATAGTCCAACCGTCCTCCTTCCCTACAAGCAATTTATTGTAATTTTAATAAACAACTAACTACTTAAAAGTAAGTAAAGTGCGTATCACGTGGGTGACCCGGGTTCGATCCCCGGCAATGGCGCCAAGAACTTGATCGACACTTAAATGTGCAACTTTTAACCGCAAGACTACGGTGTCGTCAAGTAGTAAAGGACTAAAGAGTCCGGATTATCGATTCCACGACGAGAGGATGGAACAAGCAATGAATCCAATTAAAGGAGAATTGAACTAAGATATAGCTAATAAAGAAAATTGAAGTAAACAATTAAAACTACTAAACTATGCAATGTAAACTATTAATTAACAATCTAAAATATGAAATTAACAAGGTCTAAGCTAATCTAACAAACTACACTAAACTAGTGGATGAATGGTGGTGGAAATGGAAGACTTAAGGTGAAGATGTGGTGTGAAATGTGTATGATTTTAAAACAAGTGGTGTGAAGTGTATATCTAAAAATCTAGAAATAAAAATAACAAATCAAATAAAGATTTAAATTAACAACAATAAAAATAATAGACTAGGCAATCCAAAATCCACTAAGTATGTAATTAATTCAAACAATGCATGTTCTAATTCAATTCCCAAATCTACAATCCAATTAGCAATCTCTTGCCTAATTGGATTGGATGATATAGCAATGAAGATTAAAGTAAAAGAAAATCAAAGGCTAAGATCATAGATCATCATCTAGCTACCCTAACAATAAATCATCAAAATCAAGCTACAAAAGATCAAAGATAAGGGATCTAGAGCATGCTATGTGAGAGAACTTAATCAAACTACAAAGTATCAATTGAGATTATCCGAGCATCAAGTGTAGAGATAGAGCATGAGAAATGAGAGAGATTAACACAACTAGATCTAAAATCTATTAATCAATTGAGGCACAAGTAGGGAATTTAAACTAAAACATGCATAGAATTGAACTAATCACATTACTTAGCTTCAAAAGGAGAGCCTAATCCAAGAGCTTTAGCCACTAAACATAAAGAAAGTGCTCCAAATCTTCATTAATGATCTTCAATTACACACACACTCTCTAGATTAGTTACAAAAAAGCTCCTAATTACAATCTAAAAGTATAGAGAAGGTAAAATAAAATTGCTAAAAGACTAACTTGCCAAAAGATCTCCTCTTCTCTACAAAAGCATTCCAATTTATAGAAACTTTGAAGACATTTGATTGGCTCATTTTCATTCACAAGGATTGCTTCCATTTGATTGGTTGCAAATTGAAGGCTTTTGATTGGCTCTTTTGCTTTCACATGGATTGCTTCAATTTGATTGGTTGCAACAAACTTTCATTCCAAAAGCATATGTGCGTTTTGCTTTTTGTGGTAAAAAAATGTAATTGTTGGGATTTGAACCCATAACCTATATCATACCAACCAAAGCTCTAACCAACACACCAACCACTCCTTTGTGTTGGAAAATGACTTCTTCTCATTTTATTTTGGAATTCTTCAACACTACTGATGCCTTGGGACATTAGCCGGAAGGTTGGGGTAGCGCGGGGTTCACCTACATAAGAGAAATTACATAAAAATGCGCTATAAATAATCGGATTTATGCATGATAATCCGATAATCCGTTTAATATGATAGAATGATAAAATCTCTGTATAAAGCAAATGATATGCATATGAGATGCTGATAAAATCCGAACTAATGAGGGGTAAAATATGCAATATTTAACACTCATCAATGACCGTTGAAAAGACTAGATACCTTTGAAGGTTTTACTAAACCTTCTATTTAAGCCTTAACACAGGCTAAGGTCCTTTCTCAGATTATTATATGAATTCCAAACACAGGTAATTAAGCTAATTAATTAACCTAAGTCCAAATAAGAATAAATCACCACAAAATAGGAAGAGACACAGGTTTTTACCTAGAAAATCCAACTCGGGAAAAAAACCATGGGTGGTAGAGACCACCGAAAGCAAAGCACTATAATATGAAGATTACAAGTGAACTCACTAGACCTTGACGCAGTTGTAACTCAACCTAAAAGGACTGTGAAGTACTTGCGACGACCCACTGTTCACCTTCCACGTGCTAGCTTGAAACCCACCTTGAATGCCCCTTCAAGGTGCTTGATCACAGGGAAAAAGAATAAGTCTTCAGCACAATCTCTCTTGCACGATTAAGCCCACAAAACTCTCCAGAGATGAATCTAAAAGCTCAAGAGAATAATATATCTTCTGTATCTTGTTTGTGGCTGCAAGGGGTTAATAAATAGCCCAAGGTTTGCAAGATCCTCTTAGAAATAAAATAGGACTCTTAGAAGAAGTTTGGAAAGCTAGCATTCAAGAGTCTCGTTTGGGACAAAAACTCCCAGCTCGCTATAGCGAGCTTCAGTCTCGCTATAGCGAGACTGCATTCTGTCGTTGACAGAACTGCTCCTCGCTATAGCGAGGTTCAGTCTCGCTATAGCGAGACTGGGTTCTGTCTAAGGTTCTGTAGCCTCACGAACTTGTCCGAAAAAGTCTCTTTTGAGGTCTTTTGGTTACTTTAGAACACTTTTAAGTATATTAAGATCTTCAGAAGAGGTCTTCACAAACCAAAGGCTTCCTTCACAGTCCTATTCTAAAAAGAAATAGAAAATACAACTCAATTAGGACTTTGAGTTTTGTTCAAATTAAAAGAATTAGCCAACTAAAATTCTAACAACCTTAGATCTTTTAGTTTGGAATGCATTGCTTTTAAATAACTCTCATCCATTGCAAGGGCCCCCACCTACAGATCATTGGAAAATAGTTGTTTAACTGAATTTTGTGGATTGGGTTTCTCTGGATTTACTTACTGCATTGACTTATGGCTTGCAATTTGTTTAAGTATGATGTGAATTTACATACACAATTTAGTTGTTGTTTTTTTTTTTTTTTTTTTGCCTGTGTCATTTCATGCCTTGTTTGCTGCTCAATTAATGGTCTGCTACATATTTCAGGTATGTTTCCTGCTATGAATGTCAATTAGATTTTATTTATTTTTTTGCTACATGGGATTTGGATTTTGAACTCACACACCCATTCTCTAATCACCTGAGCTACAACTTTGATCTCATACTTTCTTATCATTGATTAACTTAAGGCACATCTTACATGGTATGAGTTATATCCACTTCAGTCATTAACCAGTAAGGAAGGTGAGAATTTGATTTCCTAGCACAATACGATTTTACAAAGAATTTATCTACTAGTCCGAGATACAAATTACATTGTGAAATGTTGATAATAACCCTATAAAAATATAACCCTTTTATTTTATAATGTGGGAATTCATGACCTCTAAATTTTTTTTTTTGTCGGTAAAATGAGAAAGGAAAATAAATAAAACTGAAACAACTTTTACCGACGTTTTTTTCATCGGTAAAATAAAAATAAAAATAAATTATAATTAAAAATGGTTTTACAGATGTTTTTTTTCGTCGGCAAAATAAATAAAATAGAAATAAAAAGTTACCTTTGCCGACATTTTTTTCGTCGCAAAATAAAAAGAAAAATAAATAAAAATTAAAAATAATTTTACCGACGTTTTATTTCATCGGCAAAAAAATAAAATAAAAATAAAAAGTTAATTTTGCCGACGTTTATTTTTCATTGGTAAAATAAAAAGAAAAATAAAAAAAATTTAGAAATGGTTTTACCGACGTCTTTTTTTGTCGGCAAAATAAATAAAATAAAAATAAAATTTTAATTATTTCAACATTTTTATTTCGTAGGTAAAATAAAACGAAAAATTAAAAAAAAATAAAAATAGTTTTACCAACGTTTTTTAGGTCGGCAAAATAAACATAATAAAAATAAAAAATTAATTTGCCGAGTTTTTTTTTCGTCGGTAAAATAAAAAGAAAAAATAAATAAAAAATAAAAATGGTTTTACCAACGTGTTTTTTCGTCAGCAAAATAAATAAAATAAAAATTAAAAACGTATGTCGACGTTTTTTTTCATTGGTAAAAATATCTTATGTTTTTAAAATGAAGTTAATTTAAGAATGAAAATTACCGTTAAAATATTACATTTTACCGACGTTTTATTAGAAAATGTCGACGAAAGTCTAATTTTGGCCGACGAAATTAAAAAAGTCGACAAAAGTCTAATTTTGGCCAACGAAATTATAAAACGTCGGGAAAATATAACTTTTACCGACGAATTTATAAAAAACGTTGCTAAAAGTGCAACTTGTTATAGTGAAACATAAGGGAGAAAAAAGGTGAGTTCTTAAAATAGGAAATTTCTGAGAATTCCTCATATATTATAAACCAAACCAAACCAAGCCTTTTCCCACTAGGTGGGGTCGACTATATGGATTTGACGACGCCAATCAAATCTGTTTAGGGCCATGTCCTCCGTTAGATCCATGTAGGCAAGATCATGTTTAATAGTTTCTTTCCAACTTCTCTTGGGTCTCCCTCTCCCTCTCCTACTCTTGGCAAACTCCATGCTTTCACACCTTTTAACAGGTGCCTCTGTTGGACGCCTTCTAACATGGCCGAACCATCTCAGTCGATTTTCTCTCATTTTATCTCCAATCGGTGCTATTCCTACTATGCCCCTAATCTCCTCATTCCTAATCCTATCTCTCCTTGTGATCCCGCACATCCATCTTAGCATTCTCATCTCCGCAACTTCCATCTTCTTGACATGATTATGCTTTACTGCCCAACACTCTGATCCATATAACAACGCTGGCCGTACCGCCACCTTATAATACTTTCCTTTAACCTTGAGGGGGACTTTTCGATCACACGAGACCCCCGAAGCACTCCTCCATTTGGTCCACCCGGCTTGAATCCTGTGACTTACATCAGTATCAATCCCTCCATCCTGTTACACCATAGATCCAAGGTACCTAAAGTTTTCTTTCTCTACTATCTTTTGTGTGCCCAAACTTACTTCTATGTTACCAGGTGTCCTACTTTGACTAAACTTGCATTCCATATATTCCGTTTTGCATCGACTTAGCCTAAACCCTTTTGTCTCTAATGTTTTCCGCCACAATTCAAGTTTAGCATTCACTCCTTCTCTCGTCTCATCCACTAAAACAATGTCATCTGCAAATAGCATACACCACGGCACCTCATCCTGGATATGTCTTGTAATCTCATCCATAACTAGGGCAAACAAGTACGGGCTTAACGCTGAGCCTTGGTGTAGACCAATCGTGATAGGAAACTCCTTAGTTTCGCCGCCAGTCGTCCTTATAGATGTCACGACTCTATCATACATATCCTTTATCGCCTCAATATAAGCGACACAAACTCTTTTCTTTTCCAGAACTTTCCAAAGAATCTCCCTAGGAACCCGGTCATAGGCCTTCTCCAAGTCAATGAACACCATATGTAAATCTCTCTTACCTTCTCTATACTGTTCCATTAACCTCCTCAGGAGAAAGATAGCCTCCATGGTTGATCTCCCAGGCATGAAACCAAATTGATTCTCTGAAATATTTGTTGTTCTTCTTAGTCTTCTCTCAATAACTCTCTCCCATAATTTCATCGTATGGCTCATCAATTTAATCCAGCGGTAGTTCGCACAGTTCTGAATATCTCCTTTGTTCTTGTATATGGGTATAAGAATACTTTTCCTCCATGCATTAGGCATCTTCTTGCTCTTTAGCACTACATTAAAAAGTTTTGTCAACCAACTAATACCATCCTCCCCCAAGCACCTCCAGACCTCAATAGGGATACCATCTGGCCCAACCGCTTTCCCATTCTTCATTCTTTTCAATACTTCTTTAACTTCTTCCCTACTGATCCTCCTATAGAACATATGATTCGCTTCTTCTCTAGAAATGGTAAGCTGCCCCAATTGTATGTCACTACTACTGCTTTCGTTAAATAACTTGTAGAAGTAGCTCTTCCAACGCTCCTTTATCTCCTCTTCCTTTACTAATACATTTTCATCCTCATCCTTAATGCATTTAACTTGGTTTAAGTCCTTGGTCCGCCGATCTCTAGTTTTAGCAAGCTTGAATATCTCTCTTTCGCCTTCCTTAGTGTCAAGTCGCTTATATAGCTCCTCAAATGCCTTTGCCTTGGCCTCACTAACTGCCTTTTTGGTTTCTCTTTTTGCTTCTTTATACCTCTCCAAGTTCGCTTCAATTCGATCCTTTTGCCAAGTTTTAAAGCACTCTCTTTTAACTCTTATCTTGTCTTGGATGGCTTCGCTCCTCATATATTATACATGCATATAAATATTATATATGCAAAGTACTCTCTCTCTCTCTCTCTCATCAGACTTAAATTGGACCTACATCTTGACCCAAAACTAATGACTCTATTGGAATCGGGGGCTGCTCGACCATAAGGCAAGAAAAGCCCTTGCGCGCTTTACCCCCCTGAAAAAAAGTTATAATAATAATGATGCCCTATAGTAACTCATATTTTTACATTCTAAAAAGCGCAACTACCGTCAGTTTTTTTCTCCCAAAAAATAAGATCTCTTAATAGTAATTAGTATCACATCTCACTAAAGTCATCTTTTCATATTCCAAAAAAAGCATTAAAGCAATTGTCATCCTTCTTTTTATCTACATAACAAATCTCAACCTCCCTGTCACTTCACCAATGAGGTTTTTCAAATGAACATTTCTTTTATAGATTAATGCTTCTCTTGCCATATTAAAACGTCTCAATTAAAAGTTCAATCTCCACCAGCATTTTTCCATATCAAACTGTTTCTCTCATAGATTGCCTTTCTCTTTCTCTGTAACTATTTCTTTTTACTATTTCTAAAGCAATCTTCTTTAAGAATTTACTGATTTGGTTTTATCTTTTTTTAATAATATATGTGGCTATTTTTTATAAAATATGTTGGTATTTTTTATAATATATGTTATTCATAATTCACTAACTAAAATATGACTTTTTTTCTTCATATTGAAAAAGCTGCATCAAATTCAAAACTTATCTACATCTACAATCTTTGTGCCCAACAATGATAAATCACTAAATCAAGTTATATAGTTCTATGCTTTTAAGACTTTTTTAATTTCAAACTCGTATTGTATGTTTATCATAGTTAGTGTCCTTTTTATTTGTAAATATTATTAGTTATAGTTTATAAATGATAACTATATCTATTAGAAAATACGAATCTAGGTACTCAAAACTTAAAAAAAAAAAAAAAGAATAGATAGTTTTAGGCCCCATTTAGGATTGTCGCTTTAGGCCTCAAATTGTCTCGAGCCGGCCCTGATCGGAAGTGGATATGAGTTGTACAATAGAAAGCCAACATTAGCTAGCCCAGACTCGATCCTAGGACTAATGTAATTTTTCATATGTGGGTCTAGGCATATGGCTGGGTCTTATCCAAATCCGTTTTATTGCCACAAGCCGGCTGGGTCCCGGTCCAGTTCAGGTTCCTTATAGTAGGGGTGGACCTAAGTGGTAGGGACCTTAGGCGGTCGCCCCAAGTTGGAATTGAGATTCTCTTAGACTTGAATGGGACCTTGGATCGAGGGCGGACATATGTTGGAGTGATTTGGCATGATTGCCCCAGGTCAGAACTCAAATGCCCATAGAGTTAGATGGGGTCTTGGAGCATGCACATCCCATATATCTAAAGATAGCCCCACATATATAAAGCTTCGTTGGTAAAAAAAAAAGAATTAAAAAAAAAACATTGCGGCAATACAGCGCTCCCTCTTCTTCCACCTCTTTTTTCGAAACCTCTTCACGCCGATTGTCGATTGAGCTCATCGTCATCGGTCCCTATGTATCGTGTACGCTGCCGCATCTTCATCTACCCAACGTATCTTAATCTCCAAATCCTAATCCTAAACCCTGAATTCCCAAAATCCTAATCCAAACTCTAAGCCCTAAACCACCAACTCCGAGCATATCTACAACCCCAAAGATGACCAAATCCATTCATGTTATCATGTCTTCTTACCCCACTCTGATTCAAAGATGGACTCTTACTCCCATTATTCAAAGGTTAAGGCTTTTAGAGAGTGTAAATGGAAAGTGTGGGCGTCCTCAAAATGTAATTGTATTCAGTCTTTTCTCACACACTCACTCACTTGAATTTGTGATCCCCAATGGGCATTAATTTTGACATAAATTTAGTGAAACATGATAATGTTAGTCTGGGTATCTAAAATCAATGTTAGAATATATATTTTTTATCCATCTAATGTTTTTTGGTACTTCTGAGTAACATCATAACATCTTCATTGCCCAATCTAGAATAATTGTCATGCATTTAGTTGAGTTCCATGAGTTGGACATTTTCTAAAAAAAAATGTTTAGGTGCTATTTCGTAATGTGAAAAGAGTCTAACAAATTTAATTTTTAAGTCTAGCAAAATTTTAGCCCACCTAAATAAAAATCCCGGGTCCACCACTGCCTATTAGTAATTTGGGTTCATATCAACGCTATATATGGACTTCATTTTAATTAGTTATATTATAAAATAAATTATATTTTGATAATTATAGAAATGGATTCATCATTCAATCGATCCATGTGTTCTACATAAACTAATATAAAATTTTTGTTATTAATTTTATATTATTGACTATATCATTGCAGAAGCTTTGCAATAACCTGAATATAGCCTAAGGCTTATTTGTTTACAATAGAATATATAGGAATTCATGGTCAAATGAGCTCCACAAGGTGAAATGTTAATTGTTTTAGGTGATGAGTGAAGGATATAAGGTAGCAATGTAAGGGATTTGAATTATTATATGGATATTCACTTTCCGTCTTCCCTTTACTTACTTTCCATTAAAGGAAATGTTATTTGATTAATATCATGTTTATATATTCACCTTGGATTATTATTTTTAATAATTTATGACATAAATTGCTATGTATTTTAATGGAAACAAACGTATGCCTTTGGTGTGTGACCTACAGAAAAGATTTATAAAAATCCTAAACTTTGATGAGGGCCATAAGGTCTACATTCAGTTCATCTTCCTATGCCTTCATCTCACTCATTTTCACATGCACTTGGAGCCTAATTGACTATGGCCTCCTTCGAATAAATTGGACGGTTAGAATGATGAGACCAAAGGAAATCTGGGACATGCACTATTAAAGGAGGAGTCCGTTGATCCACATGTGCCTCCACAATCAACAGGCATGTGCCACATGCATGCTCTTCCTCAGTTGCTTTCTGTTTAGTCAGAATTAGGAATGCACCCTAGCTCCCTCTCAGCACGCTACAAATGAGAAAGACAGCTACGCGGTTTTGAGTAAATGCAACGGGAACGTGAGGTACGGTGAGGCCATGCAAAAGTCTCCAAGGAGGAACTCCACAGTACACCAAAAATCACCTAGCATGGTCTTGTATTTGATATTTCAAATTTTACTCAAATAAAATTTGTTATCACCATGAGCTATTTGTCGGATGTGAATTTCGATCCCCCCAAAAAAAAGGAAAGAAAGTTTTGCATTTTGCGTGGGGAAATCTCTATTCATCTATATATGCTATTTAAATTTTACATCGAAAATGAGGATTCCGACTACCCTCAAAATCAATGGATCACGATCGCCAGCTACGGATACGGCCGTAACACCGTTCTTCAACTAAAGCCGAAGAAATGTGGGGAGAAAATAAGTGGGTGGGTTCTTCCTCTCGTCTAATGTGTTGCCGGCAACACACGACGGTTGTCCTGTCACATTAATTTGGGTCTCTTTGGGTCTTTTTAATATAGGGTCAAATTAGGGTCATGAGTTAAAGTCCAAATAAAGGTTAATCCTCACACAGCATAATCATAATAAATCCAAGTAAAATAAAGTAAATAAAATAAAGAAAATAAATGGGGGGAGGTGCCAAATATTTAAGAAGAGGATTGGCCCCGTTCCCGGGTACCCCCTTCAGATCCCTTGGCAAAATAAGGTTTAAAGGCTGACTTTTCAAATCAAAATGATGATGCAAATGAGACTTTGACTTGTGATTTCTGTGTTTTTCGTGTGCGATACACGAGTGATAAAAATGAAAGGCCGATGGGCCGTAATTGATTGGAGGTGGCCGATGGGCCAGTGTTTGTTTTAGGGTGGCCGATGGGCCAGTGTTTGTTTTAGGGTGGCCGATGGGCCGTGATTGTTTAAGGGTGGCCGATGGGCCGAAGTAAAAAGTGTGTGTGAAATCACTCATCTCATCTCGTCATTCTCATTTATTCAATTTTAGAAGTCAGTTCTTCATTTCCTTTTATCATTAAGTTCAATTAAATATTTGGCACCTGAGGTGGAGGAAGAAATAAAGGAAAAATCTTTTGGGTTTATTTGTTGGTTTTATAGTTTTTATGGATTTTGATGTGGGGCTAGAAGGGCCTAACTAGGGGATTCTACTTGGATTTACGTAATTAATGCTTTATTACTGATCATCGGATTAACCTAACCTAAAGTCCTAGACCGCCCACATCAGCTTTCCCAATTCCCTAACAGAACAGGAAGAGTGATGGGACCTAACTTATTAAAATGAGAGAAACTAAGGTAGTGTAACCTGGCTAGGAGGAGACCTAGATTTGGGTCTGGGGTCTGACCTGATCAACCTAAACCACTATTTGATTTCTAACTTTATTATTTTCATATTTTTGTATTTTAATATCTTTGTTTTTGGTATTTTGGGTTTTTTTATTTTTATTTTATTTTTGGTTTTATTTATAAAGCCTAATTAAAATCTCTTAAACTAATTCTTCTAATCCTAATGAAAGGGAATGAGGAGAAGGAAATAAATTGCTAATTTTTATTCATCAATTAACCTAACCGATTTAGAATTTTAATTAGATTCCCTAATCCTAATGAGTCCTAATGAGGGGAGAGGAGGAGAAGGAAATTAATTATTAAACCTAACTTAATTGTTCTAATTAATCTAATACTTGGAATTCTATTTTTTGGTTCTTTTCTGTTTTTATGAATTATGCAATGCTTAATTTTATCTAAAAAAAATAAGAAACAAAAAACACAACTAAGTTATATGTTGCATGGGCATGTTTGACACATAAATTAGGGGTAATTCAAAATAAATAAAGACCTAAAAAAAAATAACTTAATTGCATGGGCAGGTTTGATGCATGGGCATAATTTACGCATGAATAATGAGGCATAAGATAAATGGAGAATTAAGCCTAATAAAAAAATAGAATCTCAAGTATGCATGTATGGGTTCGATTTGGAAGAGTGGGTTCTGAAATGGGCTTGTGAAAGTGGGTCAGTTCGGGTAAGTGGGTTGAGAATGTTGGTTTTAAATTGGTTGGTGGGTTGGTTTGGAGAAGGATTATGTGGCCCAGCAGATGGGCGTGCGACACTGTGCGTGGGTGCAGGTGTGGTGCAGGCCGTGTGTGTGATGGAGGCGAGCGAGGGTGGAGTATAGGTGAAGTGGGTGCAGCAGGTGTGGTGCAGGGCAAGGTGCTGTTGTGAGGGAGAGGGCTGAAATGGGTGCAACAGGTACTGTGAAGGGAAGAAGAGAGGAAGTGCACCGGTGTAGTGCAGTGGAAGAAGAAGGAGGAGGAAGAGGGGAAGAGAGGGAAGAGAGGAAAGGGAGTGTAGCAGCGTGGAGAAAGAAGAAGATGGAGAAGAAGGGAAGAAAAGAAAGAAAAAAGAAGGTGATGGTGCGGTGTGTGCTGCAGGGCAGAAGCGTGCGTGTGTGCAGGTGGGCTGCAGGGAGAGTGTACAGGTGTGGTGGGTTGGCAAGGTGCTATGGGGAGAAGAAGATAGGGAAGAAGAGGAAGATAAGGAAGAAAGAAGAAGAAAGAGGGTGGTGCGAGTGGAGTGCAGTGAAGATGGGGGAGAATAAGAGAAGAAAGAAAAGGGAAAAAAAGAAAAAGTAGAGGTGCAGTGTGTTGTCCGGCCAGGTGGAGGAGTGCAGCGAGAGAAGGGGAAGAAGAAAAGAAAGGAGAAGAAGGAAAAGAAGAAGAGCGGTGCAGGGGCGTGTGCAGGCGATGCAGGGAAGAAGATGAAGTGGGCGTGTGCAGGCGATGCAGGGAGGAAGATGAAGTCTCTCACCTGTTGGAGTTATTCCTCCCCTATTCCAAGCCCTACTTTGTGTGCTTTGCCCCTTCCTTGTGTCGATGCTTTTGTTCCACGTGAGAGATGGTGATGGAGAGGTCTGTGTGGGCTTGGAGATGGATCGAGTGGGATGGAGATGAATCTGCCCGGAGGGGTGATGTTCTGGGATGGTGAAGGTGAGATAAAGGAGATGGTGAGGGTGGAGAGGTCTGCGCAGGGGATGGAGAACGAGAGAGATGAAGATGATGGGAGGATGGAGATGAGATCTGCGCATCTGGAAGGAGGGTGAGATGAGAGGAAAGGTTTTTAAGGGAGAGAGTTAGAGATTGATCGGGATCTGGGACTCGTTTGAGATTGAGAGGGAGAGAGAGATATCAGGAGGATGGGAGAGTCCAGATCTCGTGGGCTCTCCATCCCTTATCCAGCGATGGGCCATACAGCCCGGGTCAGGTTGATGGGCTTGGGTTAGGTTGGGTCAGGTTGACCTGGGTTGGATTGGTCATAAGTTTGGTGAGGTTGGATTTGGGCTCGATGGGTCAGCTCGATCGGGCCAAATTGGGATTGGATGCGGGGTCCAAGTCTGGGGTCGGACTCCGGTCAGAAGTTTGGGGCCCAAAAAGTGGGCCGCAATGGGATTTGACCTGGGCCATTATCACTAGGACTCAGGCTTCACAGATTTTGATATGTTCGCCGGATCTCGACGTTCTACACATCAACAGAAAGCTCTCGGCGAGTAGATCGCGATGAACCAACTTTCGAGGCGATCGGAGCTCTAGAAATAGTAGGTGATTTTTCAAGGGGGGCGCCCCGTGGTTGTGGGACCTGCTTTTATGATTTTTGATCTGCCCGTCGGATCTTGGAGTTCTATATAGGGAAGGAAAGCCCTCGAAGTGAAGAATCCAAGGGTCCAACTGTCCTAATGATTAGGGGCTCGAAAAAAAAGGGACCTCTTGGATCAATGGATGTGGCTTCCTAACTTAGGGTAATCGGGTGGTATTTAGGTAAGCTAGGTGCAATCTTTGTAACAATTAGCCTAAGCATATCTTAAGTAGTCTGGAATATGTTTGAGTAGTGTAGTGGTCCGCTCCTTGTGTGAAAGGTGAGTTGGACTCGAGATCTCAATGCGATTCGACTTTTTTCTCATGAATTTCTAGGAGCCGTTGAACTAAGTCTAAAACTATCAAAAAGCATCTTCATTGTCATTAATTAATCTGAATTATGCCATTAATCATTCAATTATGGGTGAAATGGGGGCATCGCTATATATGATGGGTATTTAAGGCTATCATAGGGGGGCAAATGAGGTGTCTACAGTATGCCCCTATTTGGAGAAGAGCACGTGGAGAGTTGTGCTCCAAAGAAAGTAGACACACCTCTCATGACTCACGGGAGCTTTTGAGCTCGCGGGAGTGGCTACCTATGGATGTATGCAATTGCAAACTCATTCCAAAGGTGAGGTTTACTTCTCTAGGATCGATTCTGATTCAGGGGGAAAAAGAAAAAAAAGAAGTTACGTGCCTACTGATTTGATTGGAAACCCGAGATCTGTGCCTCGGTGCCCGTGGTATTGCCACGTGGCGGGTTGGGAACTGTGCCCCAGTTGCTGAATTTAAAATGATGGCGGGAACTGTGCCCCAGTTGCTGAATTTAAAATGGTGGTGGGAACTGTGCCCCAGTGGTCTGAATCAGAAGTCGATCTTTCGATTAGCTAAGTCACTATCAGAATTTCATTTGTTCTTGCAATAGAATTGATTTCAAATGGTCATATATAACGTCTTTTGACTTTCATCCACAGTCAAATGTTTAAAGCATAGTTGAAACTAACTAGCAATAATGGGGATCTTAATGGCAATTATAAACATAGTTCAAGCAATAGTGTGAGTGCATGTGAGAATGAGATGCATTTTTTTTTAAGAGATGTTTGATTTTGAAACTCGGGTATGCATTGAAAAAAGCTAAATCAATGGAAGACGGTCGCCAGAATAACCGTCACTCTCTAGGGATCTTGGTCTTCACCCAAGCTTAGATGAGAACCTAGGGTAGATTCGATCATTCTTTTTTTTTGTGCTTATCATGGAGAGCTTCGAATTACACGGTTTCCATCCTCCAACATCAAGATTTGAGTCGGCGAACACACAATTCGTGAGAACACGGTATTATGGTTGCCGTACCGATTATAAGCGCTTAAGGGAGGCCTACGGTGACTCAATTTCCAGACGTGAGGTAGAATCATGAAAATCATAGTTAGGGGTACTTACCTCAAGAGCTTTCCATAAATCTGATGTTATGGATCGTTGCTGCTTTCTTTCGTCATTTGTTTACCGAAGCTTGTGAACTTTTCATCAATCTCCATCAGTGTGTTTGAAGGTCCTTCACCTTGGTGTTTTTGCTTTCGATTTCGGATCCTGCATTGAACAAACACTAAAAGATTCTGCATTTTTCTTCGTTAGTACTCAGTTTTATAATTTGCAGGTAATCATTCTAGTTTTATTGATGGAGATGGCATGAGATGCAGTGCACAATGTTAGATGTATGCATGATGGGACTCATGTGCGTGCAACGGGACCTCATGTGATGGGACAATGTTTCAGTTTGACGATGTGTGATTCTTTTGTGTGTGTGCCTATTTTGCTTCCCCTTTTTCTTTTTCTTTTTGTTGTTTTTTTTTTGTTTTTTTTGTTTTTTTTTTTGTGTTTTTGTTATTATTATTATAAAAAAAATCTATGTGTGTACCCTACTTAGCATATAATGCAGGTAAATGCATGGATTTGGATTTTGGAGTGATGCATGAACATACGAGTCAATGGTATATTTTAAATTGAATCGACTGACCTGTCTATCTCGTTTGTGCTACCTCCATTGGTAAATCGGAATGAACCATCACTTTGGTACTGGTAACTGTGCTGGAATCTTGCCAAAGCCAGAAGGCTGGTCCTCTGTTTCCATTGTTGTTTGGGCTAATCTCAGGTTTTAGCTTATGGGACCTTTCTGCCTCTCACTAGTGTTATTCATTATCCCAATTCAGTTCAGCACTTCAGCCCTTACTTTTATTCTCACCAAAAATCATTTCTCCATTTTTTTTAAAATATGTTGGGTAAAAGACATAGGGCCAGATTGAATGTGTTTTCATTTCGTTGTAGGTCTGTAACATGTGTCTTAATGAGCCTAGTTTGGCAAGTGGTATCTATTTTATTGTAGTCTTTAGGTTGGATCAAGGGTCATGGTCTTTGGCTTCCTCTTTATTTATCATTTAACCAATGGGGTTCATCACCTCTAAATCAGAAACACAAATTACCACCTTGGGAAAAGTTTGTCTCTCATGCTGATGTAGACTGATGTATTCTCATGCTTCACTCTCTCATTTTAACTTTGGGCATGGGTTTGTCAGATGGCTAAGACTAAGAAGGCTATTAAGCGTGGCCCTACACCAATGGATACTCCGGAAGAGGTTGAGGCGGAACCGGTCATTGCTCCCCCGAGAAAGAAACAAAGGGGTGAGGATAAGTTGGAAACGAAGCCCCATCTCGCAGACGAGATAAGAGCTGGCCGGGTAAATTTTTAGTTGCCTTTATAAATGTTATACTTTGTTGGTTTTTATTATCATTGACATTCTTTCCTCTATTGTTTGCAATGCAGCCTGTCCCTTTTGCTCGGGCTAGGGTGAGTTGGATTCAGATGAGGGATTGGTGGATCGAGCTCCCCGATCACCTGAAGGATCGGGTGCGAGCGATGGGCTTTGGAGACTTCATGTCTATCGTCGCCTTCCGCACCGATCGTGCTCTCATTTGTGCTCTCTCCGAGAGATGGAGAGATGAGACACCCACATTCCATTTCCCGCCGGGGCGATGACGATCACCTTGGAGGACATCGCGCGGTGCTGGGGTTTGAGGGTGACGGGCCTCCCCGTTTTCTCAAAGGCGAGTGATGCCAATGCCTCGATCATTCGGTCACGTCTGCATAGGATGTTCGGGGCACGCCCCCAATCTGGTGTGGGTCAGATTGATGTCGAGTGGCTGAGAGAGGCTTATAGCCCAGAGAGGAGGAGGATTCTAAATAGTAAGTATTCTACTATCGCCCTTGTAGCATTGTATCCTTTGTCTTCCATTGTTTTTTTTTCTTTGCTAATCACTTCTCCTTGCTTCATTTCAGAGTGGGCTCGGAACCAGGCGGACTTCTTTGCCAAGTTGAGGGCAAGGATACCGGCTTTGGGAGATCCGCCGGTCGGAGGTCATGAGGGAGGTCCAGTTCCCGCAGCGGCCGAGGCTAGGGTCGACGCTGGTAAAATTCAGTTCCTTAATCCTTTTTGAATTGGATCTTGAGTTGGAAACTCCCACGAGACTAGCACATTTTATATTTACCATTTGTTGATAGTATTCACAACTTCTCTGACAGGTGAGGGCCCATCTTCAGGCGGATATGCAGGTGGCCCCGCTGATGATGATGTAGCAGTGGTGGAGGCCATTGATAGTGATGAGGAGATGGGCGGGAGTGATGATGATGCTGACTTCCACGAGTCAGAGGGCGAGGTTGTCGCGTCTGACGATGGAGATGACGAGATTGATGACGGGGATAGTGAGGATGAGGGGGTGAGGCCTCGCCGGGTCGTTGCTATCGATATTGATGAGGGAGGTGATGAAGGTGTTGGTGAAGGTGACAGGGGGGATGATGCCGGGCCTTCCGGGGGTAAATGCTCGATTTGGCTTTCTTCAACCGATCTCGGGTGCCTTGTATTTTTCTACCTTGTTTATCATATACTTTCTCTTTTGGTTTCAGGATATGATTGGCGGGAGGTAGCAGTCGATGGATATACCCGTCGAAAAAGGGTAGGGATACCATGTGAGGTGTTCCAAGTCGCGAGTGAGTACTGAAATGTTTGGTAACTATTTTGCTCCTTATTTCCATTACTAGGTGAATTCCTTATGTCCATTTGGCATCGTGCAGAGCAAAAGCAGGGGAGGCAGTCTGAAGTTCGCTTAAGGAGACCAAGACTGATTTCAGCACGGTTGGGTGATGATGAGCATCTCAGGGCTTTTCTATTATTCTTTTTTGGGAGATGCCTCTTCGCCAATGCAACTGGTAATAGAGCGTCTGGTACCCTCATCCGATTTGTGCAAGACTTGGATAAGGTTGGCGATTATGCTTGGGGTGCGGCCACCCTTGCCTTTCTATTCCACAGTCTAGATTCGAGGTGCCGCGTTCAGTCTGGATGCAAGAGCCTTCGAGGGTTTGTGCCGATCTTACAGGTTAAATCTTTATTCGCATGTGTTGTGACCTCCAGTAGTCTTCTTTTCTTATCATGTCTCATGCTTCATCTTTTGTAATAATCGAGCTTTAACTTTGAGCAGGTATGGCTCTAGGAGCATATCGTCCGGTGTCGGCCCAAGCGCTTGCCTGCGAGGCTGAGTTGCATTCCCCGGGCTTCGCAGTGGTACCCTAATGCAAACTTACGAGGCTTTGCTGACATCTTGCCTCCGGAAATGGCCGAGCGTATTATAGCCCTCAAGATGAGGCCGGGTGAGCAAGGTTACCGGTTCATCTTGAGTGAACTAAAAAATCATGAGGTATGTATTGTCCCTTATCCACTTGCTACATTAAACACTTACCGCTCTTAGCTCTCATTTGCTGCATATATCTCGGTTTGTCAGGTGATTTGGCAGCCGTATCAGGGTGGACCGGATGATGAGATGGCTGTAGTCCAGGAGGGGCGTGCCTTATTTGAGAGGGACATATGGCTCCACGCCCCTCAGGTAGCAGTTAGATTGGTCGTCAGCCGAGTCGCGCGCCAATTGGGACACCATCAAGTTGTTCCCTCGGAAAAGTCTGTCATGCATCGGTCATACCCAGGGTGGGGTCTGAAAACATTCAAGCGCCGCCATCCTTGCCGGAGAGAAATAAAAAATTGGAGATCAAAGGGGAGGAAGGCCATTTTTGGCGTGGATGCTAGTGCCTGGAGTGATTATGAGGCATATTGGAAGACAGCTTTGCATCGGTATATACTCCCGGAGTCGTACTCTTGCGGGGCTTCATATTCCATTAGTAATTGCGCGGAAGCGGCTGAGGCTTCGTCATCTCTTCGGGTAACCATTGAAGTTTGTTTGCTTTAATGTTGTATTCTTTCCATTGTGAATCACATTGTTTCTTCCTTTACTTTTCAGGGGGAGATACCGGCTGGAGCAGGGCATCGGCAGGCACATCCGTCATCTAAAAGACAATGTGAGGTGAGGGTTCATGGGACTTCCAATCTTGGTTATAAACTTCGTAATCTCAAAGATATATGCCTCTTCTATTTCTCTAATCGTAACTCTCATGTGTGACAGGGGACATCTGGGGGAGTAGTACCCGATGCGGAGTCCATCCTCAGGGGGGAGGTACTTCGATTGTCCCAACTAGTAGAGAAAAAGGTATGACTACTTGGTTTAGTGTTTGAGTCAAACAGTGTTCATCTCTATAATAATCCTGATCATTCTTGGCGTATTGGCATGATTGGTACTTCATAGGATGCGGAGGTCAAGAGACTGAGGGCCTCATTGTCAGCCGAGAGGGTACGAGATTTGTTAACCTTAATTGGCTACATGCTGTCTCTTTTATACCTTCTTTACTCACAACACTTTGATAACAGGAGCGCCGCCGGGAAAATGAAGCGATCATTGACGCATTGGCAGATTCTCATGAGGTATGAGGTCATGTTGTTAGTTGTCCATTTTGAATTGATGTTCATTACCTTTGCCACTATGCAGGGTAACAAGGAGCGAGACATGCCTGAGGCCATGAGGATCCAAGTGGAGAGTGATCTCCTCACTCTGCGGGCTGAGGTGGATCGACTGCAGGTTAGCGAAGTATGGGTCTCAGTTTGCTGCCCTTGTATTCAAGGCGTATAATGAGTAATTCTTAACCATCTGTCTTTGTGACCTTCAGGCAGAGCTTCATAGTGAGCGTGACAAGGCATTTACGGAGAGAGTTGCTTCTGCGGCGCAGGTATGAACCTTAATCTTGGAATGATTTGATTTGATTCTTCTAACATTGACATGCTTCGTAATATTGTTGGGTGCAGATTGAGGACTTACGTGCCAAGCTCAGGAGTTTTGAGACCTCTGTGCAGGTGAGCATCCTTCCTTTTAAATTCCATGTTTCCTGGTTTCGAGTTTTTGAATGTAACGCTTCCTTGTATGTCGTCCTACAGAGCGGTGCTATTGTTGCTTCCGCTCCTCCACCCCTTAGCTTGAGCGAGGAGAGGGCTCTCATTCATGATCAATACGCTCAGCGCATGGACCGCATGCAGCTAAGTCATGATGAGGTGGTTGCCGACTCGCGGAGGCACCTTGATCGGTATCGCCAGAGGGCGGAGGAGAGAGGTTATGCATTTTCGAGCTCGACCCGCGCCCCTTCTCAGCGTGCTCCTGGTCCATCTTCCTTTGCTTCATCGGCTCGTCATGAGGGAACTGCTCCATAGGGTTATCATTATTTGATTGATCTGTCCAGGATCCGTCTCCATGTGTTCCATGTTGTATCCATATATGTTGGTCATGTATCTATGTCATTCCATCTTGTCTTAGCTCACGGTGTGTACTTGATCTGATGTATATATTATGCACATGTGTATTATGTATGTGTAATTGAGATAGTGCGTACTAGGCATGTGTGGTTGATTGATGAGGAGTTTTGTGAGGTGTCAGGAATATATGAAGTGTACTTCTTTCACAGGTAATAGGTTTTTTGTATCCGGAGATTTTCCGGGGTCCAAAAACAAGGGGAAGTGCTGTCGAAATTTTTCTAAAATTCCTCAAAATTCGTGCTCTAGCACAGTTCTCATGAAAAAAGAACATTAGAACCTAAGACAGACAAAATGAAATCTATGTAATAGACCAAGAGAATAAAATACCATATCAACTTTGACTTGGAGAAACAATATAGAGATTCAGGGTTTTCAAACAATGGGGAGCGCCTGGGTGTGTGATGCTTGTGGCCTAAACAATTCTATGTTTTAAGGCATTCACATTGTCAGCTATAAGTATAAAGGCAGAGGTTCAAGATAAATGCATTTTCAAATTGCATTTTCGAATCTCACAATATATGATATCATAAAAGGATGTGTATGGCATACATCTACAATCAAATTCATCGTAGAATATCATGACAGACATAATTTATATATCCCAAATTTGGTTACCATCACTTTAATCTTTTCAAGTCATGAGGAGTTGTGCGTAAAACAATACCCATAAAAAAATGCCCCAGCTTGTGGGATGTTTTGGATGTGATCGGGGTTGGGTTCCCTGCAAGGTCTCAAAACGAACTTGTTAGTTTAATATTTTTGGGCCCCTGCATCATTTGGCTAAGGTAGCATTTTTATTTCTCGGTAAAAATGTCAGGGGGACATTTTGGCACTCAAGCTTAGAGAATAACAAGATAGAATTGGTACCTTAGGGAATCTGTTTTTCCTGCATCCAACCGAAAGTCATTAGTAAAAAAGCATGCATGAGGTGAGTGTGTGAAGGCTAGTGAGTGCTCGTGGCAATCGTGTATGCGATGAGGACCCATATTGGGAAGCCGTGTGAGATAAACATATATTCGTATGTATATGTATATAAAAAATGCCCCAGCATAAGACTAGTGTTCATTCTAGCCGTGGGTGAAAGCGTGAGAGTGGATTAGCCTCTCGATCCATGATTGTCACCTTGGTGGTAACATAATCTTCCCTAACTATCCTTTGGAGGTCGAGCCCTCACAGGCCCCCTCTTGTAGCTGCTTAGTCTTTTCAGCTGAACTTTAGAAAGTACTTGACCGCCTTTGGGGGCTCATTTGTGAGTTGTGTTCGTGTGTGTGGGGGGGTGGTGAGTCACCGTGTTTCCTTAGTGTTGTGGTTTTAGACCACCTTCTGCTCGGTTCGCCTGATAAGTACCCATGTCACTCTAGCGAGCCTAATTCTAATAGATTTTTTTTTTGGGACATGTGACTGTGCAATGCCTGGGTCCTTTAAGCTTTCTAATTAACCCATGTAACGAGCATTAGGCCAATGACTCCCAAACCAGACGGCTTTAGGGCACTAGGTATGAAAATACCCCTACGAGCTTACTAGCTCGGGTTAAAAAGGCTATGAACCCAAACTAGTCACAAGACTTTTATTCTTTTTTTTTCAAGACTTCTAACTTAACACCTCTTTTTTTTTTTTTTCTTAAAGAGCTTCTAACTGTGCAATGTCTAGGTCCTTTAAGCTTTCTAATTAACCCACGTAACGAGCATTGGGCCAATGACTCCCAAACCAGATGGCTTTAGGGCACTAGGCATATAAATACCCCTACGGGCTTATCGGCTCGGGTTAAAAAGGCTACGAACCCAAACTAGTCATGAAGCTTTTTATTCTTTCCAAGACTAATTCTAGCTAAACAACTTTTTTTTTTTAACAGACGGTCAAAATCTTTCATGACATGGGCAACTTACCTACAAGCCTTCACATTGGATGGCCTCAACCGTGAGAAATTTGTGGGGAGCAGACTCACCATTTTGTGTATTCTTAAGTGCTGGTGTGTGTTCGAGTTCCAAGCTTGATCATAGCGCATCTCTTCGGTCCTCCTATGGGATTTCTACATCTACGCCAAGGAGCAAGGAGGGTCATACTCCGCAAGAAATAGGGAGGGGTCATACCGTGTACCTTTTCAGGTACATAGCGTTCCATGGATCGGAGAGCTCTTCCCCTTCTGCATTCACTAGTCTATATGCATTTCCAGGATATACTTCCTTAATTACATAAGGGCCTTCCCAATTGGGTCGTAACTTACCTCTAGGATGCGGAAGCTGGGATGGAGTGATGCGCTTTAGCACAAAGTCGCCAATCTTGAATTTTCTTTGTTTGACATGTTTGTCGTAGGCTCTGGCAATTCGCTTCCGGTATACTTGTGCATGCTCTGCTGCTTTCATTCTTTTCTCGTCGAGTAGGTCTAGCTGAAGTAGCAATGCTTCTCTCCTCTGGCCTTCTGTTATATCTTCATTTAGCTGGATGCGCAGTGATGGATGAAGAACTTCGAGAGGAAGGACTGCTTCCATTCCATAAGTCAAAGAGTATGGGGTTTCTCCTGTAGGAGTTCTTATGGAAGTCCGGTACGCCCACAACGCTTCGACCAAACGGTCTGGCCAATCACTACATTTGGCGGTTTGCACAGTCTTCTTGATGATCTTCAGTAAGGTCTTGTTGGTTGCCTCGGCTTGACCATTCGCTTGGGGATAATATGGGGTTGAATGATGCAGTTCTATATCATATTTTGTGCACAACTTGTTCATTTGTTGGGATATAAATTGTGGGCCATTGTCTGTTATGAATGCTTTAGGGATGCCAAACCGGGCTATTATATTCTTTTTAATGAATTTGACTACAGAGGTAGCCTTAATATTAACATATGCCTTAGTTGTTGTTGTTAATATGAATGCCTTGATTAGTTCTTGAATCTGTAATGCGGTCAATCAAGTCACCATCTTTAGTACCCACTAATTTAGAAACATCCATCCATCACCAACAATTGGTTTTCTTGGGGAAGTCTCGGTTATGAAGCAATGTGCAAAGTTTCGGTGCTTGTCTTGTTAGTCCCACTCATGACATTTTCTAGTCATGATTGTTCTACTAGAGGGATTTTCCACCAGTCTGGCTCATCTATGCCTTTTGTGATGATCAGACAATTATGTTTTTATATTGTTTATACTTTTTTTTTTGGGTTGGTAATTTTTGAATTTTTTTTTTGTTTTTAGGGTTTTGTGATTTTTATGGTTTTTTTGTAATAATCCTAAGTAATAGCTAATTCATTTGGGCCTTCTTGAACTTGGAGCCCTTCATTGGCATAAAGCCAGGGATTTGTCTAGCATGCTCATGATTTTCCATTGTGTGTGCTAGTGATGTGTTCCGCACTTTGAATATTTTGACTATTCGAAAACGTGCGGGTTTAAGACCTTCTGATCTACGTGTTTTTATCAGTGGGTGCTTAGTCTGGGTCTTACCATTTTGCTCTCTTCGGAAACGAGAGCGTTGAAACATCTTCGACCTTCGCCATTTGGGCCTTGGTCTGATGATAACACATCTTATTTTATTTTGGTATTTTATTTGATAGATTGGACATGTTCTTTGTTTTTGAGATGTTGGAATAATGCATTTAGGCCATGAGTTTTTATTTTGGTCCATCCGGAAACGAGACCGTTGAAATATTTTAGACCTCCGCCACTTGGGCCTTGGTCTCATGTTAAAAGGTTTTATATGTGTCTCATTATGTTTCTTTCTTTGATAATATGGATATGATTTCACTCGTTGATGCATTAAGATAAGGCTCTTATATCGGGGATCTTTAGTTTGCCCTTGCCGAAAACGAGAGCGTTGAAATGTTTTAGACTTCCGCCATTTGGGCTTCGGCCTTAAAGAGTTTAAACAATTAGTGGATTTGGGATCTTTAAAAGTTGGTTTTCTATTTTTCTTTGATGATCTTTGGTCTTTTGTTTTCTTAATTGTTTGACCCTCATCTTTTGTGTGAAACGTGTGATTTTCCCTTTTTCTTCTGGCTCTAGGTTTTGTTGTAGTGCGTCTAGCTTCCTTAAATGTAGTTCGTCCATGTTTTGTTAGGCGTGCTCTAAATTTTCTTTGTAACCTAGCAGACTTAGATCGTGAGAGTCTTTGAGCAAGGGTGTAACCTTTAAATTTTGGTTGTGCCACTACTGGGAGGTCATGTGGGACAAGACTTTCTTCAGTCATGCAGATTTCTACGTTATTCATCAGAACTATAGGAATCTTGGGTGATGCATTTGGGTGAATACCTGAAAGTTCTTCTACAGTCAAGTCTCCGAAAGTCTTTCCTAGAGCTTCAAGAGTGGTCTCATTCCTTTCGTGGAAACTAATTGGGTCAAACTCTATTTGGCTTTCTAGTTCGGGAATGATCTCTATTGTTGTGCTTGGATTTTGCACTTTATGGGCAGGGTACCATTCTAGGTGAAGGGTCGGAGTTGGATCAACTATTGGTAGTTGTCTATTCTCAAAGTATTCTATGTAATCTTGGCTCATGATTATTGGATTGGTCAAGGGCGGGCATGGTAAACCTTTTAGAATGCTTTGAAGTCTTAGTCTCGCATTTAAATGGGCCTTAATCAGGGCTAATACTGGATTAGGCTCTATCTCATTGTAGAAGTCATGCTTGTCCTCTAAGGTTGGTTCAATTACATCGTTATCCTTTGATCTTCTAAGAGGGTTTGACCTATGAGGCTCACTAGTCAAGACATCATTTGATTGTGGTTCCTCCTCTAGGGTCTTTTCTAATGAGATGGCGTGACCTATGTGAGAGCTTCCTCGTTGGATTTCAATGGTAGGCCTAACGGTCTCTTGGTGTTGATTCTTAGGTAATGTTTTGGTTTCTATGATAGGTTCAGGTGGATTTGCTCGTTCTAGTGGCATGCTCGATAAGATCGACTTCTTCCTAACCTCAGATTTGAGTTTTTCTATGTCTATTTGCAATTCACTAAACATATTTGGACCGAGAAACTCAACTCCAAATTCTTTTTCAATTTTTCTTCGCTCAACTGGTGTTGGGATCGGTTCAAGATGCGTTTGTTTCGGTCTAGGGAAATTTTGTTCATCGTTTGGTTGAATGTTTGTTTGTCTTTGGATTATGATTTGGGTTTTACATGATGGCATAGGATCGAAGTTCTTTTGTTTGCATTGTGGTCTATGTCTTTTAGTGGTATTCGTCATAGATTGAGGTTTTGGATCTTGTGTGATCTTGTTTGTTTGGGTTTGGTATTTTATTTCAAATGAAGATGGTTTAACCAGTTTATGAGTTTCCACACTTGATTCTAAGTCATTCGATTCAAACCTGATTGGTTCGTGTGTTTCAGATCTTATGACATCAAAATCTTTAATTAATTCATCCACTTGTTCCATTTGATGGTCAAGTATCTTCATTCTCGTCATGAATTTAGATTCTTCAAGTGGGACATTAGGTTGAATTGTCTCGTGCATCCTAGGTTGAATCGTTATGTCTTTTATTTGTTGTGTCGAATGATCTTTGTTTGGTTGTGTTTGGGGTGGCATTTTTGGTTTTGATATTTCTGATTGGATGATTGTTTGTGATTGATCTAGTTCGTTTATTGGTTGTGTGCTGATCTGAGTTTTACCATCCCCAGGTGTTTCATATTGTTCATAATTTTCATTAAGCATATCATAAAACTTCTCAGGAGGCATGTCTTTAAAGATGGGATCGTAGATCTCGTCAGAAGATTCAAAAGTTTGGTCATATGGTGAATAATAGGTTACTTCAGGGGCTAAAGTTGTCAAATATGGAGGATCATAGGTCCAATTCTTGATAACATGATCTGGTGAGCTATCAGTTATGGGATACGGTGTGTCTATGATTTCTTCACCTTTGAGTTGATGGAAGGGAGCAAAATATGTTCTAAGAATTCGTATCCCCTCTTCTACTTCGTAGCCTTTCCATAATGTTGGGATCTTGATCTCTTCGGTCATAAGTCTCCTTAGAGTTTCTAAGATTAATCTAAGTTCCCATTCTAGGTATTCACCACCTATCAATTGTTCCTCAAGGGGCTTCCCTGTGTTTGCATATGGATCATTTTTCGGAGTGATGCTCTTAAACCAGTCGAGGTTAGGCAACTCTAGCTCACTTATGTCCACCATTTTAGCAAACTCTTCCTGGATCTGTTTTCGAGATACTTTGGATTTGCGTGGTAAAAATGGATTTTGGGTTCTAGCATTTGTGGGTGATTTTTTGTATTGGTTTTGATCGGATGTTTGACTAAGTTGGTCGGTCGGAGCGTGAGTGGATTGTTGATATATGATCGTTGGAGATTGGGTTAGTGGATGGATTGAGTTGGATGGTATGGTTGGGCGTAGCTGGAATTGGTCAAAGATCATGGCAGGTGGTGTTTTTTGGTTGAATGGTGAGGGTTGGGTGGGATGATGGCTTTCATTGGATGGCGTGGATTGGAATGGTTGATAGGTCGGATAAGGATGCATAGTTATGGATGGTTGGATAAGTTGATTGAATTGATGAGATTGGATGGTTTCGATTGGTGAAGGAATTTGATTGGATGGGATGGTTTGGATGGATTGGTAGTCTTGATCATGATGGATTAGGATTTGGTTTGTCATTATGTATTGTGTGTTTTGGATGTAGATTCGTTGATCATTAAGTTGTAAATTATGATTTATGTCATGATTAATGTTTTGATTGTTTAAATTTGTGTGCATTGTGTTTTGATTAGATTGAGCGTAATATTGTTGAGTCGGTTGGGAAGTAGTTTGATATGATTGGGGATGATGGATCAAGCCATGGTTTGGTCTTGTGTGTTCGTAAGAGGCATGATTGTTTAAGTCTTCGTTTGCATAAAGTGTTGCATAGATCTGAGGGAAGAGTTTTGAGTCGTTACAGTTTGGTTGGAAAGGTATCGATAATTTTGTGTTTCGTTGTGGTAGTGTTGGTTTATATTCGTGTATGAATTATTTAAGTTTTCAAAATCTTGAGTCATGTTGTTCGTGTGAGATTGGTAATTTGAGTCGAGCATGTATGATCTTTGGGATGCAATTGTTCGATGTGGATTTTGATAGGCCATCTTATATTCGATTTCCAAAGCAATTATCAAACAATATCATGTAGCACCAAGAGAAATTTTTTTTTTGTTCAAAATAGAAGGGAGGGAAGAGGAGAGAGATTTTTTTTTTTTTGGAATTTTATTTTAGTGATGAAAGGGAAAGTTCTAATGATGGTCTATTTCTTATGTTATAATTAGAGAAGGCTTAGTGGGCGGTCCAATCGGACCTTAGGTTTTAATTTTCGGACTGCACTCATAACAACCCTAAACTGAATGGGACACGGGCATTTGATCATTGATCGAATGTTCGTGTCCGAGAATAAAACCCCAGAAAGACCCAAATAACCGACAGGAAAACAAAAGAGGTCCCATCACGATCGCCAGGCTGTCGGATGTGAATTTCGATCCCCCCCAAAAAAAAGGAAAGAAAGTTTTGCATTTTGCGTGGGGAAATCTCTATTCATCTATATATGCTATTTAAATTTTACATCGAAAATGAGGATTCCGACTACCCTCAAAATCAATGGATCACGATCGCCAGCTACGGATACGGCCGTAACACCGTTCTTCAACTAAAGCCGAAGAAACGTGGGGAGAAAATAAGTGGGTGGGTTCTTCCTCTCGTCTAATGTGTTGCCGGCAACACACGACGGTTGTCCTGTCACATTAATTTGGGTCTCTTTGGGTCTTTTTAATATAGGGTCAAATTAGGGTCATGAGTTAAAGTCCAAATAAAGGTTAATCCTCACACAGCATAATCATAATAAATCCAAGTAAAATAAAGTAAATAAAATAAAGAAAATAAATGGGGGGAGGTGCCAAATATTTAAGAAGAGGATTGGCCCCGTTCCCGGGTACCCCCTTCAGATCCCTTGGCAAAATAAGGTTTAAAGGCTGACTTTTCAAATCAAAATGATGATGCAAATGAGACTTTGACTTGTGATTTCTGTGTTTTTCGTGTGCGATACACGAGTGATAAAAATGAAAGGCCGATGGGCCGTAATTGATTGGAGGTGGCCGATGGGCCAGTGTTTGTTTTAGGGTGGCCGATGGGCCAGTGTTTGTTTTAGGGTGGCCGATGGGCCGTGATTGTTTAAGGGTGGCCGATGGGCCGAAGTAAAAAGTGTGTGTGAAATCACTCATCTCATCTCGTCATTCTCATTTATTCAATTTTAGAAGTCAGTTCTTCATTTCCTTTTATCATTAAGTTCAATTAAATATTTGGCACCTGAGGTGGAGGAAGAAATAAAGGAAAAATCTTTTTGGGTTTATTTGTTGGTTTTATAGTTTTTATGGATTTTTGATGTGGGGCTAGAAGGGCCTAACTAGGGGATTCTACTTGGATTTACGTAATTAATGCTTTATTACTGATCATCGGATTAACCTAACCTAAAGTCCTAGACCGCCCACATCAGCTTTCCCAATTCCCTAACAGAACAGGAAGAGTGATGGGACCTAACTTATTAAAATGAGAGAAACTAAGGTAGTGTAACCTGGCTAGGAGGAGACCTAGATTTGGGTCTGGGGTCTGACCTGATCAACCTAAACCACTATTTGATTTCTAACTTTATTATTTTCATATTTTTGTATTTTAATATCTTTGTTTTTGGTATTTTGGGTTTTTTATTTTTATTTTATTTTTGGTTTATTTATAAAGCCTAATTAAAATCTCTTAAACTAATTCTTCTAATCCTAATGAAAGGGAATGAGGAGAAGGAAATAAATTGCTAATTTTTATTCATCAATTAACCTAACCGATTTAGAATTTTAATTAGATTCCCTAATCCTAATGAGTCCTAATGAGGGGAGAGGAGGAGAAGGAAATTAATTATTAAACCTAACAAAATTGTTCTAATTAATCTAATACTTGGAATTCTATTTTTTGGTTCTTTTCTGTTTTTATGAATTATGCAATGCTTAATTTTATCTAAAAAAAATAAGAAACAAAAAACACAACTAAGTTATATGTTGCATGGGCATGTTTGACACATAAATTAGGGGTAATTCAAAATAAATAAAGACCTAAAAAAAAATAACTTAATTGCATGGGCAGGTTTGATGCATGGGCATAATTTACGCATGAATAATGAGGCATAAGATAAATGGAGAATTAAGCCTAATAAAAAAATAGAATCTCAAGTATGCATGTATGGGTTCGATTTGGAAGAGTGGGTTCTGAAATGGGCTTGTGAAAGTGGGTCAGTTCGGGTAAGTGGGTTGAGAATGTTGGTTTTAAATTGGTTGGTGGGTTGGTTTGGAGAAGGATTATGTGGCCCAGCAGATGGGCGTGCGACACTGTGCGTGGGTGCAGGTGTGGTGCAGGCCGTGTGTGTGATGGAGGCGAGCGAGGGTGGAGTATAGGTGAAGTGGGTGCAGCAGGTGTGGTGCAGGGCAAGGTGCTGTTGTGAGGGAGAGGGCTGAAATGGGTGCAACAGGTACTGTGAAGGGAAGAAGAGAGGAAGTGCACCGGTGTAGTGCAGTGGAAGAAGAAGGAGGAGGAAGAGGGGAAGAGAGGGAAGAGAGGAAAGGGAGTGTAGCAGCGTGGAGAAAGAAGAAGATGGAGAAGAAGGGAAGAAAAAGAAAGAAAAAAGAAGGTGATGGTGCGGTGTGTGCTGCAGGGCAGAAGCGTGCGTGTGTGCAGGTGGGCTGCAGGGAGAGTGTACAGGTGTGGTGGGTTGGCAAGGTGCTATGGGGAGAAGAAGATAGGGAAGAAGAGGAAGATAAGGAAGAAAGAAGAAGAAAGAGGGTGGTGCGAGTGGAGTGCAGTGAAGATGAGGGAGAATAAGAGAAGAAAGAAAAGGGAAAGAAAGAAAAAGTAGAGGTGCAGTGTGTTGTCCGGCCAGGTGGAGGAGTGCAGCGAGAGAAGGGGAAGAAGAAAAGAAAGGAGAAGAAGGAAAAGAAGAAGAGTGGTGCAGGGGCGTGTGCAGGCGATGCAGGGAAGAAGATGAAGTGGGCGTGTGCAGGCGATGGAGGGAGGAAGATGAAGTCTCTCACCTGTTGGAGTTATTCCTCCCCTATTCCAAGCCCTACTTTGTGCGCTTTGCCCCTTCCTTGTGTCGATGCTTTTGTTCCACGTGAGAGATGGTGATGGAGAGGTCTGTGTGGGCTTGGAGATGGATCGAGTGGGATGGAGATGAATCTGCCCGGAGGGGTGATGTTCTGGGATGGTGAAGGTGAGATAAAGGAGATGGTGAGGGTGGAGAGGTCTGCGCAGGGGATGGAGAACGAGAGAGATGAAGATGATGGGAGGATGGAGATGAGATCTGCGCATCTGGAAGGAGGGTGAGATGAGAGGAAAGGTTTTTAAGGGAGAGAGTTAGAGATTGATCGGGATCTGGGACTCGTTTGAGATTGAGAGGGAGAGAGAGATATCAGGAGGATGGGAGAGTCCAGATCTCGTGGGCTCTCCATCCCTTATCCAGCGATGGGCCATACAGCCCGGGTCAGGTTGATGGGCTTGGGTTAGGTTGGGTCAGGTTGACCTGGGTTGGATTGGTCATAAGTTTGGTGAGGTTGGATTTGGGCTCGATGGGTCAGCTCGATCGGGCCAAATTGGGATTGGATGTGGGGTCCAAGTCTGGGGTCGGACTCCGGTAAGAAGTTTGGGGCCCAAAAAGTGTGCCGCAATGGGATTTGACCTGGGCCATTATCACTAGGACTCAGGCTTCACAGATTTTGATATGTTCGCCGGATCTCGACGTTCTACACATCAACAGAAAGCTCTCGGCGAGTAGATCGCGATGAACCAACTTTCGAGGCGATCGGAGCTCTAGAAATAGTAGGTGATTTTTCAAGGGGGGCGCCCCGTGGTTGTGGGACCTGCTTTTATGATTTTTGATCTGCCCGTCGGATCTTGGAGTTCTATATAGGGAAGGAAAGCCCTCGAAGTGAAGAATCCAAGGGTCCAACTGTCCTAATGATTAGGGGCTCGGAAAAAAAGGGACCTCTTGGATCAATGGATGTGGCTTCCTAACTTAGGGTAATCGGATGGCATTTGGGTAAACTTGGTGTAATCTTTGCAAGAACTAGCCTAAGCATATCTTAAGTAGTCTGGAATATGTTTGAATAGTGTAGTGGTCCGCTCCTTGTGTGAAAGGTGAGTTGGACTCTAGATCTCAATGCGATTCGACTTTTTTCTCATGAATTTCTAGGAGCCGTTGAACTAAGTCTAAAACTATCAAAAAGCATCTTCATTGTCATTAATTAATCTGAATTATGCCATTAATCATTCAATTATGGGTGAAATGGGGGCATCGCTATATATGATGGGTATTTAAGGCTATCATAGGGGGGCAAATGAGGTGTCTACACTATTGTGTAAAGGAAATCATAACAGGCCATATCTACAATGCTTCAGCCCTCGAAAATTCACTCCTTCGAGTAGTAGAATGTGGACATAGAATGCCTTTTTTCCTGTTATTTTTGCTTGTTATATCAAGTCAGATTGTGGGCTGCTCTCACCTTTCTTGGCTTTTCTCCTATCATTTTTGCTCACTTCTTTCTGTTGGAGGTTGCCATATCTCTAAGAATAGTCGGTCGCCTTATCGAATGTTATAAGGTATAAAAAATTTGATAATATATTCTTTATTACTGTTATAAAAAAGGAAAAGAAAAGTTGTACTTGAACAATAACGTCCAAAACACATGAATAACTACTATATTTCATTCAGGTGTTTTGTACATGCACAGACTTACGTGGCGTGAACTCCCAAGTGCAGTAAGATTTTGGCATTGGGTGGGCCTCGTCGGCCCTCGTTCTATATATAGCTTCACTTCTCTAATCAATAGGGAAGTGTGAGTGAGACATTCAGGATCTGGATTCACGTTTAACGTGGAGCTCAACTGTTGTCCTTCCACCTGTTGTAAGTGTTGGAAATAGGGTGGGCCTCTAGGATAGGTTTCAAAAACTTTTGACCCACTTGACACAGGGATCAACTATCCAGAAGGCTATAAAACCCAGTCCAAGATCTATGTCCTCAATCTCAGCCATCATGATCAGTAAATACAATCTATCTAGAAGATAGAACCAGCAACATATAAGCTACAAATAAATCTACAACATGCAAGGAAGTAGATTATACCTTTGGAGCTCGGTTGTGCTCTAATGGAGAAGTTGCGTCTTTCTTTGATGATGAAACGCTTTCACTAATCAAATAGGGATCTCCAAGACCTCTTGATCTTCCACGCTATGACCCGTATCAGATTCTCCTTTTTCTCAAGAAGATGGTGGGATCTCCAAGAGAAAACTACTAGGAACTCTTGGGAGGAACTAGAAAGAGAACTAGAAGAGGGAGAGGGGAAAAGGCATGTGCAACAATTGCACAAAGAAGGCCTTGGGCGTGAATCCCAATGTATGGAGAGTGCATGGACGTCCAAGCCTTGCCCTCCTCTTATTTATAGCTTAAAAGCAATTAAGCTACCTCCTCTTTCTAATTGAAATAGAAGTCTCACTTCTCTAACAATTAGTAACTCTCTTCTATTACTAGTTAAGATAGAAGTCTTACTTCCACAATAATTAGTAACTTACTATATCATAATTAGAAGTCTCACTTCAAATATGATTAGTAACTTTCCAATTCCTTTCTAATTAAAATAGAAGTCTCACTTCCTACTAAAATTAGTAAGTCTACTATTACCACTATTAGAAGTCTCACTTCAAATAGAAATAGTAACTTTCCTTTTAGAGTTCAACTAGAATTAGATACTTTCTAATAATTGGGCTAGCGTGGGGACCACTAGGGATTCCTTAGAAAGCTGGCTCCAACTGGGACTCGCGACCCCACATCTCATGTGTAATCCGGGCCCACAGTTAATTGCAAATAACTCCACTATATAAATGCAATTGAACTCCAGTCTTAGGAATATTACATAGAAGACCCTAAACTTCCACATTACCACAAGTAGACCCCTCTATCAATATCCATGGATCAATTGGACCTGTCTTCCAAACTAGATCCATATCTTATTATCCTTGAGCCCCAATTAATTATAATGATCATAGGTACCTTTCCAATTAACTCTTAATCGGAATGGGTGCGCACTTACCAATGATAAATCCATTAATTGCCACAAGGGGATATTAGAGATAGATTCCATCTTGACTATTGAATGTTCCCACAGCTCTACTACCATGTACCTAAATCACCGAGGTGTTGACCTACAGATGGCCTCACTTATTGGTGACTCATAGCAAATGAATAGATAGAAACTTGAGTTCATTAATGTCTCAGGATTGAGAGCCTATTGCTAGGGAATTATGAGAGTAGACCTTTAAAGTAAAGATAGTGTTTATAAGGTGCTTCTCATGGTCCTTCAATACATCCAATGTACCAGCAATATGATCTAGAATCTTCCATTCTGATGATTGAGACAAATCACACTATCTCATAGTGATCAAAGTGCTGCAACCTTGTCAGTATGAGATGTCCAGTCTCATCATTAGTTGTGAAAATATTTAAGTATAAGATTTGTCACAAATGTCTCCCATATGTGGATCTCATCCATACACATGTGTTACATCTAATATACTTGTGGACCCCGGTTCATCTCATGAACCATCATGTCATTCGTATTGGTTATGTGTAAGTATATAATAAATCACCATTCTTCTCATGAAAGGAAAGTATGAATATACTGATAAATAAAGAAATTAATCAATTTATTATATCATCTACTGGATTGAGTCCATAAAACTAACAGTAAGCTGAGCAATGTTCTTGTTGTGGGCCCCATAGCTGGATCGGAGAGTTCACCGTTGTTGGTCCAAATGAGGATCAAATATCATAAAACACGACCCTCAGGGCCTCAGCCTATAAAAGACTTCCCCATTCTCTCCTCCATTAACCTAAGAGCAAGCCTCTCTCTCAACTCTCTCTCTCTCTCTCTCAAAACCTAGATCATAAACTGTAAGATCCCGGTCCCGCTACTAATATATTTAATATATTTTAATTAATATTATTATTATTATTATTATTTTAATTGAATGTATTTTAGTTATTTAAGTGGTTAGGATTAAGTGGGGCACACGTTAGATCAGATGCGTAGATTGGTGAGTTGGGTTAATGGGTAGATGACTTGACCCGTAGTGTGACCCGACCCAATGACTTAAGCCCAATACTTACTTAACCTAATCCCTTCTTTTAAATAACCGCTCGTCTTTATCTCTCCCCACTAATCTCTACAACTCTTCCCGTTCCCTGTTCGTCTTCTTCCTCTTTCAACTTCCCAAACCTCTGCAACTTTAGGATCCAGCCATCAGAATCAAGATCTGAAGATACCATCATTCTTAGTTCGACTTTCTTATCACAGGTAATACTATCCTCAAACCATTAGGAATAGATCTATACTATTAGGTTATCTTCTTATTCTTTCCAATGTTAGGTTTTGGATAGGAATACCATAGATTTGTTCATCTGAGCATTTCTATCCCATCTTTTATGTCAGATCGGTGTTAGGATTGTGATTGAGCGCCCCCGGTAATCTCGATTTGGGTTTTGGTTAGGAAACCTACTGCACATTTCTTCAACTTCGGATCTAAGGCAAGTATATTATTATAATTTGTTATTGAATGCGTTAATTGATCTTTGATTCCTATCTAATGCATATAGGTTTGTTTATTTGCCCTTTTCTAAATGATAATGATAGATTAGAAGTTTATAAATGGATATGTGGATTCCATTCTCTTTCTAATGGTTATGATTCGTGTGGATTTGAATGGGATGCACTCTCTTTTGGAAAAAGAGAGGAAAATGGATAAATAGGGGAAAAACCCCAATTTCTGTGACTGTACGAACTCGGACAACATTCTGAACGTTAAACGTTCGAACGTTGCTTTGGAACGTTCGAACGAGTGAGTTCAGAATCGTCTTAGCCAAAGGACAGAGATGTCGAACGTTCAATTCGTGCGTTCGAACGTTCGAGTCTGCCAGCCCCTGAGCCAAAAAGCCGAGACCCTGAACGTTCGAACGTTGGTCTTGTACGTTCGAACGTTCAGTGTACTTAGGCAATTTGTGTTTATTTTTCATTGTTTTGGCTCTGATTAATTTGGGGATTTATGATATCAAGTATGGGACTTCATATGGATCTAATAACCTTAAATTATCTACCTGGACTTGACATAAGAACCGTCTTTGGGCATACGGTATCTTATGGACGTAGGATTCAATTACCTGTTATGATTTTAATGAACTCTAGCGAGAAAGGGTCAATACATCTCTATTGGAAATCCTTCATTGGATCTATGCACCATTAATTTCGAGAGATGTAACGTCCTTAACTTACTAGCGTTAATATTGTTTGTTGACGGGTATATGAATATACGTTTAACCTTAGGATTGATTTACAATATGTCTTAACCTTCGTATTTGCATGCATATATTGGTTTAGGTTATGTATTCCTTTAGATGCATACCCTACTTTGTATTATAGATTATGAGGTGTCTTGGCAAATTAGATATATGTGATTTGACTATGATATGGATTGGCCAGCCCTTCATTTTGACTTAGGACTCTTGTGTCGGAGCATTATTATTCGGGTCTATTATACATATATGTTTCCTTTTATGTGGGTCATTTGTGAACGACTGTAGATCGTATGTGGACGGTTGATCACCGATGTGTCCGGATCACTTATAATCCACTTTGAATGTGAACAGGTTATCCTGTTATGTGTTTATAGATCGGTTTATTACCACCAACATTGTGGACGGGCTTTCCCGATTATGTAGGATTGACCACCCAAAACGGGGACACTTGTCTCTGTGTATATTGCCCATTTGGTGTCTTTTGGATTTATGTCATACGTTCTTTCTTGTCTTTATCTTTATCATTGTTTCATATAATCTCACTTGTCTTTACTCGTTTTGATATCGTATCTTAATTTCGAATTATGATCATGTTCTTGCTATTTATGTTACTACATTTGGTGCATAGGTACCGAGCCCTACTTTACCGAGGAGACGGAGGAGGATCAAACGTTTCAAACGTTTGAGCCAACTGACGAACCCGAGTGGGATGCTGGAGACGGTTTCAGAGCCGTCTGAGCCTGCATTAGAGAGGACGTCACCTTAGAAATTCTTTAGATGAACTTTCTATAAATGATAAACTTTCTGTAGTAATTGTTTAATTTATTCTGCAACTTTAATTATTAATGTTTATTGATTTTCGTGTTGGATCTTATTTATGAACTTTGAATACCAATTGAATAAGCTTCCGTTTCATTTAATGGAATTTTATCTGGACTCACCACGGTTTGTGATGTTATGTGGGTCCACTTTTGGAAGCTTGTGTTGTATTAAACACAGGAATTTGAATTTGTTTTAATTTTTCACGTTTTTCCCAATTCTTATTTTGGGGACGTGACATAAACAAAATTAAAAAAATAGAAGTAGAAGAGAAAGACCTATTACTTGTATTGTAAAGATGGGTCTGCGCAAAAATGATCTCTTCATAATAACAAATGTCATCTTTTGCATCTTGATAATCATGAATGTGGAACCGCTCCACACATGGAGGCCACTCGAAAGGGAGTGGTTACTGAAGAGAGACTCGTCGCTCTTCCGGTCACTTCCCAGAGGGCCCGTGCCACCTTCAGGAGACTCCCCATGCACGTACGTCCCCGGTCATGGTGGTGGTGACTGCCATAGCAAACGGAGGAAGAACCCATCAGGACACACTTTCGTTTCCACACCTTAGCTGCGATCATGAATCGGCTCCCAGCATTGGGAGTATTGGTTTCGTATCCAGGTTTCTATTCTTGCTGTGAGTTTCATGCTGCATGGAATAATTAGGCTCGAGTTCCTAGTGCTTGTGTTATATTTTTAGTTCATCAATGTGGATTTCTGTTTATAGGTATATTGATATTGGACAGTAGAGTTTGTGGTGTTTATGAGCAGAGAGGAGATTAGCAATCCTTTTCTCTGCTGATCTTGATTGTCTGCCTTGTAGTTTCCATCATGCATCAATTGTATCCTTACAAACTCTTCGTGTAGCTTGTCCCTGTTATAGTATATTTGGACTTATTGATGTTTTTTTTTGAAGGACCTATTGATAATTGAAATGTTGAATGTGAAAAATGTTGGTTCATGAGGGACCTCAACACTCTCTCTCTCTCTCTCTCTCTCTCTTTACACTGGTGGATTGAGGATTTTTGTTTGAGGGGTGCAGATCTTAATAGGTAGTTTAGTATTGGGGCAAACGGAGGATTTTCATGTGGACTCATGATTTTTTTTAGTTTTTTAAAATGCAACCGCAGTTTAACAGGTGCGACCGCATCCACATGGTTGTGCTCGGGCCTTTCCCTCTCTCTCTAAACCCCAGTGCCCAGCACGAGTGGAATCACGCCAAAGCCAGAACCACAGGTGAAGTCGAAACTGGATCCGGAACGCATGTCATAGATTCCGTGACTGACCTTTTTCTCAATCGGGATACCCTTCAAGAAACGAATCCGGCTCTGGTTCCAACATGGCTCCATCCCAAAGCCAACCGATTTGCAACCTTAATATCTATCCCATATGGTGAGGATATTCATGTGCATCATTCCCTCACCATATACAAACCGAATGGGGCCCACATAGGGACCCATTGATCATGAGACATGAGGGAAATGGAAAGAAACTTCTTGGATAGGCCTATATATCAAGTTTAGGGTCAATTACATGCTTCTAACCCCTTCATCCTTGGCCCACAAATTTAACGACTTTATATTATAGAAAAAGATTTGACTTTCGATCCAACGTTCAAATCTATTTGGATAAGTGAAAACTTGTTGGATCTAGTGTACTTAAGGAGGTCCCACGTATGTAGGCGGTTTGGATGTATCATAAAGTCGCCTCCACTATGTTGTCCCTTATATATTATGACCTCCTAAACTTGAACTATTATAGGTGTAAGAAACTGGGAGATCGAAAGGAAAAGTCAATAAGGACATCAAACGTGGCAATTGAAAAAATAAGATGTTAGATTATAGTAAATATATCACCTTAATATCAGAGATAAGGTGGGGGCCCTCACATTTAAGTTGTTGGCATCGAATATGGATGTGAGGGCCCCCACCATATCTCTCGTAGTAAGGTGAGAGATGCTCTCGTAAGCATCTAATAGCTAATGATTTGTCAGTAGTTTAAGAGATCCACCTTTGTAGGAGAATATTTAGGAGAGGAAATCAGATATGTGTATCACTGGTGACACGCGTCAAACTTTTCTTGGCTAAAAGAGGGACATTATGTTTAGAAAAACGTCCGGAGAGTTTTATACCGTAACTCATATATATATATATATCTGTGTGTGTGTGGTGGGGGGTATATATATGTGTGTATATATGGGGGCAGCTCTCCTAAGCTAAAGCTTAGGATAAGATAAGCTCAAATGTGTGGCTGAGGCCACATGGGAGTGGGGATAGGGGGTTTCAAGGATTCGCTAGGACCCTCCTCTTTGTTAAAAAATAGCTCCAATTGTGATTCCTATCATCTCCATCTGGGCCTCAAAAGTTTAATGGTCAATAGTCCTTGATTGGTACACAGCCGATCCAACAATCCAGTAAATATATATATATAAGGGCATGTTTGCATAGAATACATAGGAGGTAAAAAAATGAAGATCCAAGGTGAATATGTAATAATGGTCATCAAAATGAAAAGTGAATCAAGGGAAGAATGGAAATGAATACCTAGTGATCATCACCCTAGTAATTCAAATCTTACGGAAGTCTTATACCAAAAAAGAAAAAAATTCCTAGGGAAGTCAAGGTCCCATCTATATCACTATCTTATATCCTTCACCCCCACCTCATATCTTCGCCACTTTAATAATCCTTCGGTGGCACTTAAATTGACCATGAGTTCCTATGTATTATCATGCAAAAAATCATATAGGGCTTCTGTATAGCAAAAAATTCCCAATGTTGCCCAAACATATGATTTCACATTCTATGGATTTCCTTATCTGTGTGACCAACACATGGTCGATGTGGGGGAAAGAAATATCCCATGATCTTCTCACATACCTTAGTGGGAAAGGTGCCAAGAACAGCTGGCAAAAGAGAGGAAAGGGAGTCCCACGATGGAGGTCCATAAAAGCTCTCCTCTCCATGATCTGCCAGTTAAGGACCCATGCAATAAAGATTCCCTAAATCTAGGGAAGGATGACATAAACAACTGGCAGAAGAGAGAAAAGGGAGTCCCACGATGGAGGTCCGTAAAAGCTCTCCTCTCCTGTTGACACCAAAAATTTCACTTTGCTTCTTCAAGATCTAGAAAACTGCATGAAGTCGCAACCTGGCATAAATAGGCAATGCTACTTCCAAAAAACCAAATCTTGTCAGAATCAAACAAAAACTGCAAGATCCTTCAAGATAGCCAAAAGAGGAGTACACAAGAAGTTTCGGTCCATTTCAAAATTATTTGGCCTAACTTCGCTTCTCCGACAGCTAAAAAGGAGCTCCCGGCGGCGAAAGCATCGAAGACACCAAGTCTTCGATCAGAGTCGATGGATGGTCTCAAAATACATCCAAAAGGCTCCACGTCAAGTTCCGAGTCAAACCGACAACGTTTGACCCTACATCAACCCTCGAACAGCTAAATCAAACCTCTCGGTGCGAGAACCTCCGAGGCCATCACTCATCAGATAGAGCACATGGACGGCTTCAAAATGTTTATGAAGGGCTACACGTCAAATTTCAGGTCATTTCGACAACATTTGACCAGACTTTGACGCTCGGAAGCCAAATTAGGCCTCTCGATGACGAAGCTCCCCGGGACCATGGTTTCTAAGATAGAGCCTGTGGATCATCTTAAAATGACTCCAATAGGTGCTCTCTCAACTCTCAAGTCAATCGGACATCGGTTGACCGCACATCAAGCCGCGACATCTTCATCGCGACAAAAACAAGTCTACTGGTGATAGGACCCCAAACGGCTTCAAAACTCAAACAAAAGCCTATGGTTGGTCTTATTTATTTCTCAGGAGGCTTCACCCCAAATTTCAGGTCATTCCGACATCGTTTGACCCAGTTTCAACTTCTGACGGAAAATCGGCAGCTCTGCGCGACAAAGTCTTCGGCTTTCTCAGAAAATTAGAGACTTTGCAAACCAAAATGAAAGGATTCTCATCAGGTTTTCTACAGGGAAATCAGCCCAATAAATGATAAAAAATGTCAAGAAAAAATACAAAAGAAAAAAAAAGAATAAAAAATCATCAAAAACGGACGCAAAACGGGACAAAAAGGGGGAAACCCCTCCAGGGTCGCCGGCGACCCTGGAGCCCGGGATCGCCGGGTGGGCCCTGAAAACCCCATTTTTCGTCATTTTTTCGCGATTCGAGGTGATCGACTTCTTGGATTTTCCAAAATTTATACTTTTGAGATACCAAATCCTTTGACATCCGTCAAAATCACGGGTCAATCATCAAGAGTATCAAAATCAACATTGATCGCAAACCGATCAAACCAAAAAAGTGTGCTTTCTACCCGACCGATCGAGAAATCGAGAGGACAGATGGCACCGACCCGCTGTTGGCAACCAATACCTGAAGTTACATGGTCATCCGATGTCGATCTACATGAAGATCGATCGGTGATCATCACCAAAAGAAAACCCCAAAGATGCGGCACGGCCCGCGACTCTTCAATTGCTCGGCGGCCACTTAATGCGATTAATTGACTAGCTTTATTGCAGTCATTAATCCATTTCTTTGGACGGCCCAATCAGAAGCAAGCATCCAGGAGTTACAAGTCAATTGATTCATGGCATTTAACCCATGAAACTCCTCCCATCATGGCGATTAAAGGTGATTAAATGCCCTCAATCTCCTCTGGCCAATCAGAAGCCAAGAAAAATGAATTACAAAATAAAGGAATTAAATCCTGTAACTCCTCCCATTATGCGGCTTAATGACAATAAAAGCCCATAAACCCTCCTAAATGGCTACCCAAAAAGCCTATAAATAGGAGAGCACACTACACCAAAATAGGATATTAGTAACACTCAAGGTTTTTGGTAAGTAACGGTTTTTAAGTGTAACTAGTTTCCTAACGTTTTATGGGCGTTAACATTGGTTTTAAAGTGTTACTTTAATTTTACTTAATTTAATAATTATTTTGTCAGGGTATCTTCATTCTTTGCTCCAGCATTAAGCGTTACTGTGTTTTATTTTGACGAACTGGCGCACGAAAGTCTTCCATTCGTTCCCACCATTTTTTTTTGCTCTCCCGTGCTCTGCCCTCCCTCATTTCCCTCCCTCAGTAATTTCTTTCTTTCCCGCCTCTCCTCTCCTCTCCTCTCCTCTCATCTCCATCGCCATCCTCTCATCTCCAGAACCCATCTCCTCTCATCCCTTTCTATCTCTCCCTCCCTCTCCCTCCCTCTCCCAGGCGCACGACCCTCTCATTGCCAGCACTTCCAAGCGCACGAAGGAGCCCCAACAGAGCCTTCATCTTCCTCCTCGGCTGCCGAACGCCTCCCCTGCACCAGGTACACTCCTCTCTTTCTTCTCTGTTCTCTCTCTCTCCCTCGTTCCCCAACTCTCTGTTTCCTCTCTGTCTGCTCTCCTCCCTCCCTTCCTCTCTTCTTCTTCCTCCCCTGTCTCCCCTCGCCTGTGCACCTGCACACCACTCCCTCTCTCTTTCTTTCTCTCATTCTTTCTGATTTCTTCCCTCCCCCTCTTTGCCCGGTGGAACACCGAGTAGCATCACCACCACTATTCCAGTGGGCCATCGGTCAAGTGGGCCCCACGATCTTCATCATCCCTAATTTCAAGCTTGATTAGGTTTTGTTAATTGGAGATTTTCCATTAATTAGTGTTAGATGAGTTTTTTAGCATGTTAGATTGTGCTCTGTATAGTTATTTATGTGGGTTTGTTTCTAATTCATAGGTTTTGGGCATTTTGAGCTAAGTTGTGGATTTGATCATTTTGGATTTCCTCACCCAAAGGCAAGTGAATATGTATTTATTTTTATGGATATGCATATGTTTTTATGGAACTATAGCTTTGAAATGATTTCATTATTGTTTTAGATTTAATTGTCAAATGGTTTTGATTTATGGAAAATAAATGGGATGAATTGTGACGATGGAGATGATGAATGAAGGGGAGATTTGATATAAATTATTATACTTTGGTTTCTTCATGTAAGTTTTACTTTCAGTTATAGTTATACTTTGGCTTATGAATTTGATGTAGAGGGTGAGATATTTATGGTCAGTGATTTGATATAGAAGGCAAGGCCAAACTGAGCTGACTCATGTGATACAACTTTTCTGCCTACTGTTTTACAGGGTTTCTTTTTTTTTTGGCTGAAATCTTATTTTGCATGGTAGCTTTAGTACAGCTATTAGCATCTTTTTAATAAGCAGCGAGATCTGTAGATGGGAATTAGGGGAAAATATATATGGATAAAGATGGGAATTAGTGCTGATTTTGTAGACTTTTTGGATTTGGGTTTCTTTAATTTAGAAAATTTGGGCGTTTTGCTAAAAAATTCCTATGCGTTTCTTATGTGGGGGAAAAGGAATGTCTTTCTTTTCTTTCCCTTCTTTTCATCTTCAGTTCAAATATATGGATAAAGATGGTTGTTATAGTTTCGTTGGGGGTGTGAATCTGATAGACATGGAATTGGAAGACCATTTTTGGATGGTGATGGTGATGGTGCAGGAAGGAAGCAGGAGCACATCTATTAGACTTGTTGAGTTGTACATCATATAGGTCTGAGGGCATGCATGATAGAACCATAAGGAGGCGACAACACTATAAATATACATACGTTTTCCTATACATTTGTTACCTTTCTCATTAGATATGTATCGATCAGGTCAGGATTTTCTATTGGCTACTTGGGAAAAGAAAGCCACTGGCCACACCCACAAACAAATAACAATCACAAAAATGGATACTACTACTCACAAATTGAGCTACATGGATGGCTTGTTTGATCGATAGAATTATCTTTGGGCCTTAGGTACTGGTTTCACACAAACTTCCTCAGGCCATGCCCCGGATGTCCTGATTTGAGACTAAGTTTGGAAATTTTTAAGGCCCATTTTGAAAACCATATTTTTATTTGTCCTGATTTGAAAAGTCACCAAAAGTTGTCTCCTTATCTTGTGATTTTCCCCAAGGCGATTCCAATCCAATTCTAATGGAATTGGTAGCCTCAATATATGAAATATATAACGCCATCCAAATTACCAAACAGTTTCTTATGTGGGGGAAAAGGAAAATGGCTCCTTCTTTGCTCACTGCGAATGGCATGGGCATGAGATGGGCTTTCTTGTCAATCAGTCCTTCAGTTCCTATTGCACGTTAATGGTGGCATACGCTTGTAATTCATTGTCATATTAGGTTTTGTCTGTTGTGTCTGCATTTTTATCTGTTTTGGATACTTCATCATGGCAAATGTATGTTATGACTAGCCAGCAGAGAAGCTTTCTCTGGACATTTTTTTTTTACGGCCAATCAATTTGCTAACTTTAGTTCATATTCAGTTCATATTTGAGCCCAACACTTGTTTTGATGTTTTGACAATTTTTTGCATGCCATGTGTTTGATCTTTGGCATTTGTGGATTGCAAGCCCGAATAAAGGAGGAGGGCTGGGTAGATTAGTGGTAGGGTCTAAGAATTTGCCACAGTTTCTTTACGAGCTCTCTTGTTGAGACAACCCCGGATCTATGGGTTGAGTGTTTTATCTTTTTCCTTAGTCATATGTTGATCTTGGGTGCTTACCAATCTAAAGAACTAATTGAGGGGATTGGGTTGATGATAAAAGATTGTCAGACTTTGTGGAATCTATCTATTCAAATGCCAAAAGAAGAAGAAGAAAAAAAAAACTTTGTGGAATCTTCAATTTAATGAGTCTCTCTTAATGATCTGTTTGAATGAATTGGGTCATTAGGTCCAGTGATTTTGTAGCCAAGTATGGAGATAAGAGTTCTACTTTGATCTTGTGGGCATCGGAAACACCAGTGGCCAATGGGACTTGTACAGGAGATAACTGGTTTCTAAGTTGGTGGCAAGCATTTGCCAAACTTCCAACATTCAGGATTCCAATACAGGAGCCTAAGACTTAGATGGATGGATAGATGGAATTGATTTATAAATAGTAGGGTCATAAAATACAAGGAACTAAATCAATGTGAGAGCATCTAATCGACCTAGAGATGTGTCAGGTATTAGAGTCTATGAAGAGACAATAATATGCTAACACAACAATTCATATTCAAAGTCCTTTGGTGTTATCCTTCATGAAATTCGGGACCCATTGGAGCTCTTGCCTTCGAACCACAAGGCAAGAGGGACCCTTGTGAGAGTACAAAGACAATGAGGAATCTACATATGCTATTTTAACTTGATTGATTGTTTGAGAGCTGTTTATTTAATCTCCAAGTTTCTATTTTAACAAAAGCCAGTTGTCTTCATGTGATTTGACTATTGTTTGTTATAGACTCATATTTCAATCCTGAAGCGCCTTTTAAGTATTGATTGATGTCTTAGTTTCTTATTAATCGATGATGGAGTAGAAAAAAGATGGTATTTTGGTAACCCAAATTAATCATCCTTTATAGGTTCTTCCACTTTTAGCTAGAGGGTCATCAAAGACCTCTCCCAAACTACAAATCCTAGACCTTTCACTCATTTTACATAATATCTTTTGGAAATTCTTATGAGGTTTCCAATGGTGATGGTCCTTTGGAGCCTTCTTTAGATGGTTTAGAATAATGCAGGGCTCAAGTATTTCACATTTTTTTTAGTAATACACATCACTTTAGGTGTTGTGTCTTATAAGAGTTTTGTCCATTTTAAATAGGTGAATCGTGCTTAGGAAATAGACAGGCAGGGGTACTGAAAAAATTTCCCTCCTATAATAATAATGATTCCAATTTCGTAAAATGCAAATTATATCACAATCTTAGGTATTACAAGGTTCTAATATCTGATTTCTCTTGTTTCTATTTCTCTTGTTTCCATTTATTTATTTATTTAGTTTCCAAGAGTGCTCTTGATTGTATACAAACAGGATCAATGTAATTTGGATAGAGAAATGTAATGATTTATGAAAGCTTTTGTTGCCCTAGGTTTGTGCAAGGGATGTGACCATGAGTCTATACTTTGGATCTTGACATGAGTCTACTGTTATTTGGATGGAGAAATGTAATCATTTATGAAAGCTTTTGTTGGTCTATGTTTGTGCTTGACATTTATATTATTATTAGATTAGTCATGGTTATTTACTTCATGGCTTTCCAAAGTAATGATTAGTAATGATTAATGAAAGCTTTTTGTGGCTTTCCACTAGTTCCTTATTATAAGTAACCCTGAGCTTTGAATATAAAGTGAAAGCCAAGCAGAAAACTTCTATACATATAAAATCTTAACACTAAGGCACTAATCTGTACAACTTGCTTTCTTACAGAAAAACCATTTAACTGATGCACTAATCTGTACAACTTATTTCATTTATGCAATTTACTCTCGTCCTTGTTTGACCAAAATAAATACCCCTAAAGGATAACCCAAAATGCATATAACTCAACTCAACAACTTATTATAGGGTTGCAATGAGAGTAATGAATCTTTTCATTAATTTTGCATAGTTAAATGCTATACAGAGTGAGTTAAAGTCATGTTTCTATGTTACTTACTACAAGGTAAGACTTTATGAAACATATTTTGAAGGAAACTTTAAGTTTACATTGTCTCATAGTCCGCAGTTAGTTATTGGTTTGCATGTTTTGTTACATAATGAAGTTTGGTTACTTTGCTTTGATTTTGTTGTGTATGTTGTAGCTTCCCATCTCATTATAAATATAGAACCACGGGGCCCAATTGAATTTTGTTCTGTATCAATTGTATACTTTAATTTTCTTTAATTTTATTTGAAAGAGGAATGAGAATGGAATGGAAGTTGTGCTAAGAGATGAAGCCCTAGCCATCTACCAGATCTGTTACAGTTATGAGAAACAGAATTGGAAAATGCAGTTTCTTGGAAAGTTGCTGGTCATGCACTCTGTTCGCTCTACTCCATAAAACATTAGTAAGCTATGATTCCTTGTTATAAGTGGTTACTGTTCGGGTGTCTTTATGTGGTTTTGATGTTTTAAGACTTTTTTTATATGTTGTGTGATGTGTTGTAGTTTGAACTATTACTACTAGTATAATAAACTTGAAATTGCCATACAAATTGGTTACTTATAGGGACTGAATTAATCCAAGAGTTGGTCTCACAATGAGTCCTCCTAGTTTGTGGATTAGGACCTTTTTTTGTGGCCCTAAAATAGCATCTTCCTGAAGTTATGCAAATTCTTGCATGGAATATTTTACTTTTGTGCTTCCTCTCATCGGGAATTCTACTTTTGCTGTCAATATGTTTTATATTGATTCATTTTAACCTTGCTTATAAAAGACATTGACCGTTACAATTACTTATTTGTGTTTACTTGATGTGTTACCTACAGAATGTCTCAGCCGATTCTAAAAGAATGGATGAATGAAACAGATAGACTTGGGAGTGTGTACAGGCAGGGGGTTTCAGATTTTATTCTATTTGCTAGTGGCAGAGACCAAACATCGACCACGTGACCTTGCCCTTGTAAAAAATGCCGAAATGGAAAAAGGTTTGCATATGATATAGTTAGAAAACATTTGATTCTATACGGTATAGAATCAACATATCGTGTATGGGCTTTACATGGCGAGAACCCATATAAGGATCGAATGGTAAACCAAGTTGAAAAAGAAAATAGTGAGGCAGAAGGACTAGGGATGGAGAATTTTGTTGATGTTGCTTATGGCGTGTATGAAGAGTTAGCGGATGATTTGAATGAAGGTGATGGAAGTCAGGCTGAAGATGTTGAACACCCTGTTGTTCTAGAGCCTGATTTGGGTAAAAGGTACCATGAATATAAGAAAAAAGTAGATGAAAAATTATACCCTTCATGCGAGGCTCCTGTAACAACTCTTTCTGCAATTGTAGACCTTCATAACTTGAAGAAGCAGTATAAATGGTCGGGAAATAGTGTGACTGCATTTTTGTCTCTGTTAAAAACATGGTTGCCAGACGGAAACACTTTGCCTTCTAAGTATCATGTAATGAAGGCAATGTTAAAAGATCTGGGAATGAAAGCTGAGTGTATAGATGCCTGCAAAAATAACTATATGTTGTATTGGAAGACAAAAGCTGATTTAACGGTGTGTAGTCAATGTCAAACACCTAGATGCAAAGTGAAGGAGGGGAAAATGGGGAAGAAAGAAACAAAAGAGGCGAGAAAAGTATTGAGACATTTTCCATTGATCCCAAGACTCAAAAGGCTGTGCACAATACCATGGATAGCGCGTGAAATGACATGGCATGATAGAGCTACACCTTCTTGGAATTATATGCGGCATCCGATTGATTCGCTTCAGTGGAAGACATGTAAAGATGATTGGCCAGATTTTGCTAAGGAAGGGCATAATGTCTGGCTTGGAATTGCAACTGATGGACTCAATCCACGTGGAGTTCAATCCACTGGTTACAATTGTTGGTCTGCTTACTTGGTGCCTTTTAATCTCCCACCGTCTTTGTGCATGAAATCTGAGTTCCATATGATGTCATTGTTAATACCTGGGCCGAAAGCGCCGAGTCAAAACATCGATGTATTCCTTCAACCGCTAGTTGAGGAGTTACAACAGTTATGGGAAGAAGGGGTTGCAGCTTATGACATGCACAAAAGAGAGCATTTTACTTTAAGGGCAATGTTGGTGTGGGGCATTCATGATTTTCCGGCATATGGCAACTTATCAGGCTGCGTAACACATGGTTACAAAGCTTGTCCTATTTGTGGTGATGAAACTCCGTCTATGCACCTTGGGAATGCAAGGAAGATCGTCTACACAAATTACCGCATGTTTCTTAAATCTGATCACCCGTTTAGGCAAATCAAATACTTAGGGCTGAAGACAAAGGAGTTAAAACCCCCTCCAACAAGGTTAATGGGAGAAGTGATTGAGAAAAAGTTAAGCCGTGTCCACTATGTACCTGGTAAAGTCTTAAAAGGTACCAAACGGAGTACTGATAATGTGGATGTGGATTATAATGGAGATGATGAAGATGATGAAGTTACTGAGGCATGGTATAAAAGATCTATTCTTTTTTATTTGAAATACTGGCCAAAACATACAATTCAACATGTTATTGATGTGATGCACACTGAAAAAGAATGTCGCAGAACACCTATTAAATGCAATTTTGGACAAGAAAGGAACAATTGATACAGTACAGGCGTGAGAGGATTAAAGGAAAATGGGGATTCATAGTGGCCAGTGGATGCAAACAGACCCAATTACTGGGAGATCTATAAAACCAAAGGCCCCATTTGTCTTGAATAAAGATGAGAAGTTAGAGTTCTGCAAAATTTTGAAAGACTTGAAGCTTCCTTCAGGGTTTTCCTCGAACCTAAAAAACATTGTCACTTTGAGTCCTCCTGGTTTGCTTACAATGAAATCACATGACTATCATGTGATTATGTGTTATTTGCTCCCGGTTTTGCCTCAACACGCTTATCCAAAACACCGTGACTTGCGAAGAGCTATTCACTAGATTAGTTTATTCTTTAACCTCCTTTGTTCGAAAGTCGTCATCAGACATGAAATTTAGGCTACAAAATACATGGTTGCAGAGGCATTGTGTGTGTTGGAAAATTATTTTCCAACATCTTTTTTTGATATCAGCATCCACCTCATGGTTCATTTGGCTGATGAAGGGTTAATTTGTGGACCTGTTTATCCCAGGTGGATGTTTCCGTTTGAACGGTATGTATAACTCCTTTATTTTTTATTTGATTTTTAGCTGCAACTATGACGAAACAATGCAGTACGATTTTGTATTTTTTAATTTAATAGGGTATTTTTTAATTTAATAGGGCAATGAAGGAGTGCAAAAATATTCCCAGCAATAAACGATATGTCGAAGGCTCCATTGCAGAGTTCTATATTGTTTCTGAATCCGTTAGGTATGCTATGGAGTACATGCCAAATTCATGAGATGGAAACCACAAAGCTACTCGTGAGGCATTTCTAGATGAAGATGGCGAGTATAGTGATAAAGGGCCAATACTTGAGGGAAAACTGTGACCCTAGGCAAGGAACAATGGATACAAATACGTAGATGGGTCCTTTTTCGACTAGACATTGAAAAGCTTGATGAACACTACAGGTTTGATTTCTTGACACATTTGGCTTAAAAAACTTACTACTCTAGAAGGTTGTAAATACTTGTGTCAAACTGCATGAACAATTTGCAGTGAGTATCGTGCCATTGAAGAAACTACTCGTGGTAAAAGAAAAGGAATACCAAAGATAGAAGTGGAGATACAGACTGAGTTCATTGCCTGGTTATATGACAAGGTATTGTTATATATATTACGCTTAATATGAATTTACATCTAGTTGGTGATATCTTTCTAAATGGTGGTTTTTGTCATTTCACAGTTGTTGGCTGCAAAAGACACGGACTGTGACTTATGGCGATTTGTTGTGGGACCATTATTCAAAGCTAAAACGTATAAAAAGTACCGTGTTAATGGTTTTGTGTTCTCTACTAGGTCGCATGACGAAACAGTTGCCACACAAGACAGTGGTGTTTGTATGAATGCAATCACTGCATTTACATCAAGTAGGAAGGACAAAAATCCCATTAATGCATCGACCAATTGGTATGGGGTTATTGAAGAGATAATAGAGTTGGACTATACAACCTTTCGTCATGTTGTCTTTTACTACAATTGGGTGAGGGTGGAGGACAAGACCAATGGTTGTAAACTTTGTCCATATTCTAATTTGGTGATGGTTAATCTCAATAGGCTAAAGAGTATCAATAATTCTTTTGATGAGCCGGTGATTCTTGCATCTGAGGCTAGTCAAGTATTTTACTCGAAGGATTTGAGAAATCCTAATTGGTGGGTAGTCATACATTCGCCTAGGCGATTGACAAGTGAAGTGGATGATCTAGATGCACCAACTGTCTTCCAATCTATTCTCGATGGCCAACCTAGTTTGGAGTCGTTGATGTAAAGTCTAACCTGATTGTAATAGTTGCACACTTTTAATAATTGGTGAGACGTACTTTTACATGCAAAATTTCTCATTTTCTACATTTAGATATAAATATTCCTTTTCAGTTTGCTTTAGATATAAGTTTCTCATGTAATAGTTCATACTAACAATCCTTTGTCAAATAGTAGGCTATTTTACAATGGCATCAGGTCAATCACGCCTTATTGCTTCCCAACCTTCTAGTTCAGTGCCGCTTCCATCTCATAATTCAACTTCGGGAGCCTCACCAGCAAAAAGAACCATTAGTAAGTTACCTATAGAGTTCAATGTGGACGGCATTGCCATGGGTCCTAACCATCCCAAACGGAATTCTCGTGTTGGTTATTACGTTCGAGCTCATATTCCAATTCATTACAAGGACTGGAGGAAAATAGATGGAAGCTTCAAAAATGATGTTTGGAATGAATTAATGGTAAGGTTTACATGTACATTTGATGTTTTGGATACACATATCCGACATTTGCTTATGACTAATCTTTTTTCCTGAAGATAAGTGCCGAAGATCTAATCTTTTTTACTTGTTGTATGTAGCAAGAATTTGAGCCTAATGTTCCCCAATCAGCCCCAAAAGTTCAGATCAGCAAAGTATGCCTTACGGAAAGAGATTTTGAGTAAGTGCGGGGGTGTTGAAGAAGCTATTGCAGCATGCCTGTTGAGTAAAGATCCAAATCATTGGGCAATGTTTGTTAGAAATGAGAGTACTGATGAAGTGAAAGCTAGAAATGCAAAGAATGCAGAGAATGCGAAAAAGAATAAATATCGGCATACTAATGGGCGGAGCACATACGCCCATATGTTGGATAAAATGGTAGGTGCATATTCTTGCACCATTAAATTATATTCTCTTTATCCCAACAACTAATGAAGATTGTTTTTGTAGGATAGAGAAGATCCTAGCAGAAAACATGGACGGGTAGATAGTTGGAAAAGAGGACATGAGCACCGTGATGGGACTATATTGGAGCGTGCTCGAATTCATTACGTAAGTTCTAAAAAAAGAAGATTAATTCATTTAATTTATATTACTACTCATATCATTGGTTGATAATATAGGAACAAGTTTAGGCTGCTCAAAAAAGAAGAAAAGAGGCAAGCTCGAATGGTGAGTGTATTGTATTTGAAGCAGACTTCGATAATGATGAATTGGCTGAAGTCTTTGGGCCCGATAAAAGTAGTAGAACTCGTGGAATCAGCTTGACCAAGTCTAAGAACCAATTGCAACGTACAGCTATTTCAAAGGCATTAATGCAACAAGCAAGCTCTTCATCCAATTCTAAGTTGAAAGGGGAATTGAATGAGATGAAGGCTTCCATAAGTAATGTCATGGGTGTGTTAATGGTGAGTTAAACTTGTGCCTCCTTGCATTTAATACCATTTATATATAACTAATTGTTATCTCCATTGTGTCAGGATGTACTTAAGCTCATAAAAAAAGATGGAATGTCGAGTGCTCAAGCCGTATGCGGGACAACACCACCTGAAACTGAAGCTGGTTCCAATTCAGTTTGCCGTCAGACTCAATGAAACTTAAAGAACATGTTTGACTCTGTGAAACCTTCTCCGGGACGCTTGGTTCTCCATCGAAAGTGACCTTACTAGATAGGAATGGTCTTGCGGTTGCTAAGGGTTATGTTATGACAGAGACAGCTGGAATTTGCCATGGCAGAAAAGTTCTCACAGGTGAAAAAAAAGTCTACATTGAGGAAGTCTTAGTTGGTGATGCTCTTGTTTACAACGGACCCCAAGATGGAATAAGGTATTTAGATGGTTTTAGTGCAGGAGGGCCTTTGATTTGGCTAGAGTCAAGGAAGGAAATTTCTTAACTTGTTGTTTTCGATATGTTTATTGACTTATTATGTAAAAGGACTTGCACTTACTTGCTAGTTTATGTTTTGAGTGCATTTTGCTTGATATGGATGTAAGAACTTATTGGCTTGTTCATTTGGATGTGTTTGCATGTTTTATATTTTCTAAATATTAATTTGGAATGCTTGCTTGTTTGAATAGTCAGGTTCAATCATGTATTAACCCATTTTTAACTCCGCCTGGTGATAATCAATATCATTGGTTTGATATTGGTTTCAACTGCTGGTCCCAAGCCCAGAAAAAGGAGGAGGGAGGATGGTGGTGCCTTTGAGACATTTTATGTCATTTATTATTGATTTCTTATTGTTTTGTATTGTATTCTTGTCCCTTTTCACATGATTCCTTCAGTCAGGAAGCCAAACTTCATCTTCATCAAAACCAGGCCAATGGAGAAAGGTATGACTTTTCTGATTTACAAAAATGGATTCCCAATTTTTTCATCTGAACAGCTACTTTCTTGTTATGTTTTGCTATTTTTCTCAGTATCTTAATTGCAGATGTCTCCTTAGATTTCATTTATTGTCCAGTGGCTACCTAACTTTGATCTTTTCTTTCTGTAACATGGACCTTCATCTGACTTTGTAGCTGCATTTAATAAGCAATATAACCGGTAATTCTTACATGAGGGCCATAAAAAAGGATTCCTGTTGTGTCCAATAACTGTGGGTCTCTGTAAGGGATATCCTATTCAGGATAAAGAATTCATGTAACACTGTTTTTTCGCATGAAACATGACCTAATTGGCAAGGGTTGTGTTGTTCATTATTTTACTGACAATAGAAGGAATATGAATTTTGTTTCTCTCCTACCTCCAGGATTTTAAGTTGCGTCCAAGTTTGAGTCAGATCAGACTTGGACACAGACTCAACCAAGTTGAGTAGGGCTAAACCCTTCCTAGTTACATGGATTTGGCCAAGACTCATTGGTCTTGGCCATGTAGCACTCGACTCAGACCAGACTGATCAATCATAGATGCTGAGTTTTATAACATGTACTTCTGTTTGGGCTGTGCATAGTGGGTGTGTGCAGCATGTGGTGCAGCAGGTGGGCTGTGCAGGGTGGTGCAGGAGATGGGCTATGCAGGGTGGGTGTGTGCAGCAGGTGGGCTCTGCTGGGTGGGTGTGTGCAGGGTGATGCAGCAGGTGGGCTGTGCAGCGTGGTGCAGCAAGTGTGCAGGTGGGTGTGCAGGTGGTGGAAGAAGGGGAGGCAGTGTGTGTACAAGTGGGTGTGCAGGTGGTGGAAGAAGGGGAGGCTTCTAGTTCGTGTAGAGCTCTATTGCATATGTCATGGAGGCAGAGTTAGCTAAATCCCATTGGATGTATCCTTTTATGTTAAGAGTGCTAACTCGGTGGCTGATAGATTTGCCAATGAAGGAGTCTATCATCAGAGCTCGTGTGTGTTTTGTACTGTTTTGTACTAACTGTCATATATGCTTTGGTTGAAATGAATTTAAGAGAAATCCTTATAAATTTGATAATTTGGGAGGTTAGATGATGGTAGTGAAGTGAATGTCCATATTTCTATTCTTTAAGTTTGATAATTACTTGGGTGGTGTAATGGCAGACAGTCTCAAACATGGTAGAGTGGTGGGCACTGGTTCATTTGGTGTTGTCTTTCAGGTATATATCATTACTTATTTATTTATAAATAGGGAATATGACTTGAACTCATTACTGATTTGTTTGGAGGAGGGTCGAGCATTTGTATCCATGATAATCTTGCTCTTTTTTTTTTAACGCAGGATTGAAGAAAAGATTGGCATGATTATTGCACACCTCTTACTGGTCGCTTAGTGAAGATGTCTCTCTGTAAACCCAATGTGATTATCCAGTTGCTTCTACCTCCTTTCATAAAATATATCATATTGTTTCATTAGTTTTTTTCTTATAATCTATCTTTGTTGCTGCCTTCCTCTTTTGTAGGTGGTGCAGAGTGAGTGCAGGTGCGTGGTGTAGGGTGTGTGCAGGTGGTGGTGCAGGGTGTGTGCAGCTGGTGCAGAGTGAGTGCAGGTGGGTGGTGCAGGGTGTGTGCAGCTGGTGTAGAGGTGAGTGCAGGTGGGTGGTGCAGGGTGTGTGCAGGTGGTGGTGCAGGGTGTGTGCAGCTGGTGCAGAGTGAGTGTAGGTGGGTGGTGCAAGATGTGTGCAGCTAGTGTAGAGGTGAGTGCAGGTGGGTGGTGCAGGGTGTGTGCAGGTGGTGGTGTAGGGTGTGTGGAGCTGGTGCAGAGTGAGTGCATGTGGGTGGGCTGTGCAGGGTGTGTGCAGCTGGTGTAGAGGTGAGTGCAGGTACGTGGTGCAGGGTGTGTGCAGCTGGTGCAGAGTGAGTGCAGGTGGTGCAGGGTGAGTGCAGGTGGTGGGGCAAGGTGTGTGCAGCTGATGCAGAGTGAGTGCCGGTGGGTGGTGCAAGGTGTGTGATGGACCGCGCTCCTGAGGCCTGGTCCTACCGAGGTCGGTGGACGTGGGAGTCCATCGGGTCCGACCCTTTCGTAACCGGGGGGCAGGGGCGTGCATCAATATTTCTTTGTGTGGGTGTACCAGATTTTCTATTTTTACTTAGAATTGCAAGTGGTGATCCGGAGATCAACCTTCACAAGTAAAAAAGAAATCAACTTCTTTCAAGTTTTCCATTGCACATATATTTAAGAAAAGAGACATTTTCTTGATTTGCCGTGAAAGGCAATTTTTTTGGCATTTATAGCCGATTTTGGCGTTTATAGCCGATTTTTGGCGTTTATAGCCGATTTTGGCGTTTATAGCCGATTTACAATTCTTATCAATAATGAAAGACAAGAGTTGTGATTTTTGTCTCTTTAAAAAAAATACAAACTACAATGAAAAGCAAGAAAAGGAGGATCTAACTTCTCAGGAGATTGTGGGGGACCCGTTCAGATTGACGGTCGCAAGCCATATGTGGACTTCGCCATCATCCATGCAGATGAGAACAGAGGATGCTATTGATTCGCTTGGCTTGGCTATAACCTCAGGTTTTTAGAGAACAAAGACCAAAAGAAGGTCCTATGTCCAATAAAAGCCGAGTAGACGGGTTGAAAAGCCATGTCTAAGCCATTGGCGGCAGAAGGAGAAGGCAAGGACCTTGGGGGGGTACCCCCCAAGGGACTTTTGTCACCTTGTAGCGGTGGTCGGTGTAGGATTTCCGCAGAGTTTTCTCTCTTAGATTTCTGATGCCTTTTTCTGTCTGAGTTTCCGGATTTTCTACAGTCTGTTGTCTGTGTGTCTGCTGTTGTTTTTTCTTCTTGGAGAGCTCTCCTATTTATAGGCTTTTAGGTAGCCATTTAGGAGGGTTTATGAGCCTTGATTGTCATAAAGCTACATAAAGGGAGGAGTTACAAGATTGAATTCTTTATTTTGTAACTCCTTTTTCTTGGCTTCTGATTGGCCGGAGGAGATTGAGGGCATTTAATCACCTTTAATCGCCATGATGGGAGGAGTTTCATGGGTTAAATGCCATGAATCTCTTGACTTGTAACTCCCGGATGCTTGATTCTGATTGGTCCGTCCAAAGAAATGGATTAATGACTGTAATAAAGCTAGTCAATTAATCGCATTAAGTGGTCGCCGAGCAGTTGAAGAGTCGCGGGCCGTGCCGCGTCTTTTTGGGATTCTTCTGGCGATGATCATTGATGGATCTTCATGTAGATCGACATCGGATGACCATGTAACTTCAGGTGTTGGTTGCCAACAACGGGTCGGTACCATCTGTCCTGTCGATTTCTCGATCGATCGGGTAGAAAGTGCACTTTTTTTTGGTTGACCGGGTGGCGATCAATGTTGTTTTCAATACTCTTGATGATTAACCCATGTTTTTTACGGATGTTGGAGGATTTGGTGTCTCAAAAGTATGAATTTTGGAAAATACCAGAGGCCGGACGCTTCGAATCGTGAAAAAACGGCGAAAACCGGGGTTTCCGGGGCCTTCCCAACGATCCCGGGCTCCAGGGTCGCAGGCGACCCTGGGAGGTTTTTCCCCCCTTTTGTCCCGTTTTGTGTCCGTTTTTGCTGTTTTTGATTCTTTTTTCTTCTGTATTTTTCCTTGACATTTTTGACCATTTATTGGCCTGATTTCCCTGTAGAAAACCTGATAAGAATCCTTGCATTTTGGTTTGCAAAGTTTCTAATTTTCCGAGAAAGCCGAAGACTTTGTCGCGCAGAGCTGCCGATTTTTCGTCAGAAGCTGAAACTGGGTCAAACGATGTCGGAATGACCTGAAATTTGGTGTGAAGCCTCCTGAGCAATAAATAAGACCAACCATAGGCTTTTGTTTGAGTTTTGAAGCTGTTTTGGGTCCTATCACCAGTAGACTCGCTTTTGTCGCGATGAAGATGTCGCGGTTTGATGTGCGGTCAACCGATGTCCGATTGACTTGAAATTGGACAAGGAACCTATTGGAGTCATTTTAAGATGATCCATAGGCTCTGTCTTGGAAACCATGGTCCCGGGGAGCTTTGCCACCGAGAGACCTAATTTGGCTTCTGAGCGTCAAACTATGGTCAAATGTTGTCGAAATGACCTGAAATTTGACGTGTAGCCCTTTGTAAGCATTTTGAAGCCGTCCATGTGCTCTATCTGATGAGTGATGGTCTCGATGGTTCTCGTCGCCGAGAGGCTTGATTTAGCTGTTCGAGGATTGATGTAGGGTCAAACGTTGTCGGTTTGACTCGGAACTTGACGTGGAGCCTTTTGGATGTATTTTGAAACCATCCGTCGGCTCTGATCGAAGATTTGGTGTCTCCGATGCTTTCGCCACCGGGAGCTCCTTTTCAGCTGCCAGAGAAGTGGAGTTAGGCCAATTGATTTTGAAATGGCCTAAACCTTCTTATGTACTCCTCTTTTGGCTGTCTTGAAGGATCTTGCAGTTTTTGTTTGATTCTGACAAGATTTGATTTTTTGGAAGTAGCTTTGCCTATTTATGGCAGGTTGCGACTTCATGTAGCTTTTTGGATCTTGAAGAGGCAAAGTGACATTTTTGGTGTCAACAAATGCCCCCTCGAGGTACAGCGACGAGTTGCTTGACTTTTGTAGTCGATGTGCCTCGAAGAGACTTGTGAAGGAGAGCCTGTGACTTGACCAAGAGTCTTTGAGCAGTCTTTCTTTTTGGAATTTGTAGCCTTTTGAGCTTCCAGGGGAATTTTATGGTAGTGAAAGGGATCACATACCATCTCGAGGCAAAGTTTTGAAGATGACATCAGGGATGTGGATTTTTGTTTTGACCTTGTGACCTAACAGGCTGTATGTGGCAGGTTAGGGGGTCGGGTTTGGTTTTGACCGTGTGACCCAACAAGTTGTATGTGGAATGTTGGGGGATCAATTTTGGTTTTGATCTTGTGACCTAACAGGCTGTATGTGGCAAGTTAGGGGATCAGGTTTTGTTTTTTGGTTTTGGTCTTGTGACCTAACAAGTTGTATGTGGCAAGTTAGGGGACCAGGTTTTGGTTTTTGGTTTTGTGGAATGTCAATTTCAAGATTTTGGCTCAATTTGGTATATGAGGCTGGATGGTTTGATTTTTGGAAGCTCATGGGGCTTGGAATTCTCTTTTGTATGGTCGAATCAACTCAAAAGAGGCATGGAACCATTTTTGTATACTCTTGGTAAGAGGGATTTCTCTTTGACTAAAAGCCCAAATTTTTTTTTTTGTGCCTAGGTGGTCAAACCTGGCTCATATGGGCTAACCCATGGGACCTTAAGCTTTTGAAATGGCTTAGATCTCATATGGTGTCATTTTTGTAAAGAATATCCAAAAATATCTCTTTTGGATAGAGAATATCTAAGAATATCTTTACCTGGAGAGAATCTCTCATGTTCCCTTTATTTTGGGAAAGAATCCTTCATTGATCCTATCTTTTGGGAGAAATCTCTCATTGATTTCTTTTTGGGAAAAAATCCTTCAAGATATCTTTCTTTTGGGAAAGAATCTTTCTAATCTCTTTCTTTTGGTAAGGTTACTAATTAGTAACACTTACCTCTTTCTTCTTTCCTTCTTTGGTTTGCTTTCTTCTATAAAAGCAAGGAGGAGGTTGGATCTCTTGCTCTTATTGCTTTCTTTTGCAACAATCCCAAGAGGGCTTCAAGACCAAGAGTTCTTCTTTTTCAAGATCTTCAAGACTTTTCTTCTTCTTCTCCATCAATGGCTTCAAGTAAGTTCCCTTTTTCAAGAAAACTCCATTGTAGGAAAAATAAAAAGAAACTCTTTCTTTCTTTCTTTCTTTTTGTTTCTTTCTTCTCTTTTTTTTTCTTTTTTTTTATGTGTTTCCTCTTTTTTTTTCACACGTTTTTTGTTTCTTTTTTTTTTTGCATTTTTTTTATGGGCCGTACGGGTCCGTACGGCCAAGTGGCCTGTGGGCCATCTCCTTTTTTTTTCTTCTTCTTTTTTTTGTTTTCTTTCTCCTTTTTTTTTGATAAAGTTCTTTTTCTTTTTTTTTTTGTTTTCTTTCTCCCTCTTTTTTTTTTGAGAAATTTTTCTTTTCTTTCTCCTTTCTCCTCTTTTTTTTTTTTGAGAAAGTTTCCTTTCTTTTTTTTGCTCATCATGATAATGCCCTTTTTTTTTGGCAAACCTAGATGTTCATGCATGCATTCTATTGTAAATTAAATTTGTAGCATGATGTGATAGCATACCTGAAAGTTTTCGCAAATTTGGGAATTTGGAGCTCGCAGCGATGTTGAGCCCTTCCTGATTTTGCAGAGACTTTGAGGTTTCGAAAGTTTGGAGTTTCGGAGCTCACAGCAATGTTGAGCCCATCTTCAAGCTTTCTATTTCTTTCGGGATAGTTCCTTTTCTTCGGAATTGCCCCGGAGTCATGTCAAAATTTCACCAGATTTTTTTTTTAGTGAGATTCTGTCATTTTGATGTTTGATCTTTTTCTTTTCCATCCTTTGCAGGTGGTTCCTCCAGAACGAACAAGGGTAAAGAGCCTGCTACAAAGCGTACCTCGTTGATCTTCTAGATCTTCTAATCCGGCCGTTCAGCAGGCCTTTGAGAAGGTCCAGTATGTTGAGAGAAAACTGGAAGAGTGCGACTCCCTCAACAGAGATGAGATGAGGCAGCGACTGATCGCCCTCAAGGGAAAGGGATTTCTATAAGATCATGGTAAGCAGTCGTCCATGGGTGATGGAAGATCAGAGGGTTTTGCCCAAGCCTACCTTCTTCTTTGGTGATGCTGTCCCTGATGACATGACATACCAAAGGAGATGTTTTCAGTTCTCTTTCACAGCAGATGGTGAGAAGAAGACTGTTGTTACCCGGTCGACGTTTGATCGCATCGTCTCGATCATGAGCCTTGCCACCACGTGCTCTAAGAGGGAAGATCCTCCAAGCTAGGTGAGAAGGACAAATGTAATCAAGACCGGGGTTTTTGTTGGCGGTTCTCCTGGATATACGGAGAGGTCGCCTGCTGACATGGACCTGTTGATGCCATCCAGCGGCTACCAGGGCTCTGATTATCTGTTGGTCGATTTGAGACCGGTGGGCCTTGGTATTTTTTGCGGTGACGGCAGCAATTGGATAAAGCCTTTTCGACTTCGTGGCCGTTTCAATGCTGACTCCGAGAGGAAGTCGTGGACTGATCGCATCCTGCTGATTGGTGGCGCCGTTTTGAAGGAAGCCATGATTTTTGATGTAGTCCGCGCCTTTAGGGAGACCGTGATCTTTTCCGACAAGGCCTTCATGGCTTTGTTGGAGTCATTCCTCCCACAAACCAATACCTTCGTTGTGACGAATGGTGAGATTGGTTTCTCTTTGAAGGAGCTGAGCGCCATTACTGGATTGCTCATCCTTGGCAAACTCTATGAGGAGTTTATTCCGATTGACAGCGTCCTTGAGGGGCAGTCTGAGGAGTTCAGGCTTCTGTACTTTCAGCTCGTCGCCTTCTATGATTTTTTGAAGGAGAAGGAGGGTTTGAAAGTTAGATCTAGCAGTTGGAAGAGTTCTAGCTCTTCGTTCCCCAACTTTTTTGATAGCATGGAGTCCTCTGATAGTGTGACCCAGGAAGCCAGGGCCCAGGATCCAAGTTCAAAGAAGATTTTGGCCATGCAAGAAGAGTTGAGAGATTTCTGTGCAAGTACAAACGCCATATGTCCTAACATTGCACTGCGGAGAGATCTCGCTGTTTACCTCACTTATTGGCTTGTTGAGGCTATTTTTGCTGGAGGAGATGGAACGCACATCAGGCCGCATTGTATTTTTCCGGCTTGTCAGATGGCGTTTGGAGAGCAGCTTGCTTTGGTGCCAGCTCTTTACTCCTACCTGTGTACCGAACTGCAGGTTGCTGCTTTTTTGGTTCGGCTTGGGCTTCCCATGAATAGGGCATTTTCAACCCACATCTTTTATTCGCGGTATGTATACCACTGTCCTGGCTTCCACCGGCTGGGTGCTGCACAGGATGATGATCCTTTGATGATTCGACTGGCTAAGGGCAAAGCCGTGTCCGAATCACTTTTGTTTGCCCGCATGAGGATCCGACGGTTCAGGGACGTCGAGATGGGGCAGTCTTCAGTGAAGCTTTCTCCGGAGTTGTGGAAGAAGGCTTTTGATTTTGGTGCCTCCCGAGACTCTACCAGGGCGGGGTCGGGAAGGCATTATTCCTTAACGAATGCAGAGAAGGAGTGGCTTTTCAGCATACGTGTCGGCACGATGGTGTATCGCAGACATCTTTTCGTCGACATCCAGCCGTATGTACCCTCTCGCTTTGCTTTGCAGCTGGGCTTTTCTCATGGCATTGTTGGAGCACCTTCAAGCATGGTGAAGCGCTTTGGAGGTTTACAGGATGGGAGAAATGCATGGGCTTTCTATAGTGCTGAAGACACTACAGCCATGATTTCTTATCCTGTGTTGCTAACTTCCAGGACTGCCGGCTATGCGAAGTGGTTCGCGGAGAGCTTTTCGGCATATCGGGGGCTTTCCAAGAAGGAGCTTGATGTGAAGCTGGCATCTGGAAAGAGCCTTGGAAAGTCGGATGGCGTCCGGCGAGAGGAAGTTTGGGCCTTCCTTTCTGGAGAGAAGCACAAGATAGGCTTTCTCGGTGACCAGGCGTCATTGGTTCTGAAGCTGTTCGAGAAATACCTGATGAGGCTTTAGACCAGCTAGAATAGGAGGAAGCCGAACTTGGTGCTTGGATACAAGCGGCACAAAGGTAAGCTTCCGCGGAGTCTACTGGTAAGAGTAGACCATCCAGTGAGGAGTCAAGTGGGAAACCTGACTCTGACAGCGGGGCAGGTTCCTCTAAGAAGCGAGCCCGCAGGAGTAAGTGGAGGAGGAGTCATCATCGCAGCAAGGGGCAGCATGAGGACTCTCCTGACTTGGAAGTTCCTCTTGCTATCAATGAGGATGTGCCAGTGGATGCTGACGAGCCTCCAGAGAAGAGAAGCCGAGAAGAAGAGACCGTCGGTGAAGGTATGATTCTTCCTTTTTCTCTTTCCATTTCTTTTCATGGGATTTTTCTATGTTTTGATTTGCTTCTTATTTCTGCTTTTCTTTTCTTTTTAGCAGAGGAAGACTTGGTGATGCCTGAGATTCCAATCGATGAGGTGGTGACGGATCCTGTCGGGGCACCTGAAGAAGAACCGAGGGACTCTGGAGTGAATCCAGAATCTCGAATTGGTATAACTTCTTTTGCTTTTTTTTTTGTGTCTGTGACTTGGTTTGCTAACACATTTTTTTTCGCCAGCTGACTTGCCACAGGATTCTGATGACTTTGAACCATCGATGGACGCAAATGTTGATGATACTTCCGATGAGTTCATGGAGGAAGAGAGTGTTCCGCCAGTCGTCGAAGAAGGTATTTTGTAGTAATAACCCTGATAATGATTTTCAAACAGGATCATATTCATATCTTTTTGTTTTTCTTTGGCAGGTTTTGAAGTGACAGAGGAGGATCCGTCGCTTCCAGAGCAAGGGATGCCAGAGGTTGATCCAGAGGTAGAGACTCTTGGAACCAGTTCTGACAATGCTGAGGAGATACCTCGTGCTGAGATTACTTCCCGAGCAGGAGCAGCTTTAACTAGAAAGAGTTCTTTTGTTACTCTTCCAACAGGTGATGACATGAGCAGCCGACCAACGGAGTTGGGCGAATCTTCAACTGGGCCATCTCTTCTTTTTGCGAAGAAGGTGGTGGTGTGAGTTTTGAGCTCTTGGATTGAGACTCTGCTTTCTGGGCACTTACATGCCGGATTTGGGATGATCCAGCACGTGCGTGAGATTCTCGGTGATGCCGAAGAGGCTGGTCTGGATGTCACAGATGCCAGGGCGATCGTTGATAGGATCATTGAGCTGGGTGACAGGTGGTTTGAGACCATGGGTTTTCCTGAAGACCAGTTCTTCAAGGAGATGTTCCTGGACCCCGTGGATAAGGCTCAGTCTAGCCTGGATGAGGCTACCGAAAGCAGGAAGCAGGTAGTTCGAGAGAAGAACTTAGAAGAGCTAAACATCATTGGGCTGACACATGACCTTAACATCCTTGATAGGGAGGTCGATGAGGCCAGGAAACGTCTTGAGCATCTGCAGGCACAAGTCGCTGCCAAGTGGGCCGCAATAACAGAGGCTCGTGACAGGGAGAGTGCTCTGACTCGCCGGGTTGCAGATGCCAATCGAGTTCTTAAAAAGAGATCTCAAGAAAACAAATAATGGCGAACTGCTCGAGATAAGCTTCCCGATGTGAAAGAAGGGTTACAGCCGACCCCAGCATCCCATGGCAAATTCCTGAAGAACCATGCCTTGGAATCCTTGACGGCTGAGGCCAAAAGTTTGCTTAAGGAGCTGAACTTTTGGCTGGAGACCATTTTTTATTGAGCTCCTAATTTTTGTAGCAGAAACTATCCTTCTCTCTTTTTTCTGGTACCACTTGTATTTTTTGGTACTTTTTTTTTGTAGTGCTTGTGAACACTTTCTTTTTTTTTTTTGGTACCACATGTATTTTTTGGTACTCTTTTTTTTTGTAGTGCTTGTGAGCACTTGCTTTTTTTTTGGTACCACATGTATATTTTTTGGTACTCTTTTTTTTTGTTTTTTTTTTTGTTATCCCTACGCTCACTTGAATCTTTTTTTGTGATAAAAGTAATTGCTAAATGGGATGCTTTGCCTTTTTTTTTTTGTTATCCCTACGCTCACTTGAATCTTTTTGTGATAAAAGTAATTGCTAAATGGGATTTGATCAAAAGCTTGTCATTTTGTGAAAATCTTTTGTCAAATGATTGTTTTGGCATGGAAGCCAGATTTTTGGTTGTAGCATGGAAGCCAATTTTGGCATGAGAGCCAGCTTTTTTTGTGGCATTGATAGCCGAGTTTTTTTTGTGGCATCTATAGCCGATTTTGGTGGCATTGATAGCCGGTTTGTTTTGTAGCATCTATAGCCGGTTTTTAGTGGCTTTGATAGCCGAGTTTGTGGCATTGATAGCCGGGTTTTTTGAAAGCCAATTTTTTGTTTGTGGCATTGATAGCCGGTTTTGTTTTGGTGGCATTGATAGCCGGTTTGTGGCATTTATAGCCTGTTTTGTTTTGATGGCATTGATAGCCGGTTTGTTTTGGTGGCATATATAGCCGATTTTGGTGGCATTTATAGCCTGTTTTGATGGCATTTATAGCCAGTTTGATTTTCAAAAATGCAAGTAATGACTAAAAGTCGCCTCCCTGCTGAATGTTCTTACAAGTATCGATGGAATGTCTCATCCTTGCTCATTCGGTTGCGAGTATCGATGGAATGTCGCATCCTTGCTTTTCAAAAATTTTGGTTTTGCGGGTACTGACTTGATGTCGTTTCCCCATGATTTTTGAAATTTGTGGTTTTCTCGAACCTTTGAGTTATGGATATCAACTGAAATGTTGCGTCTCCATGGTTTTTTTTTTTTAGATTTTTTCGAACCTTTGAAATTTGGGTTGTGGATATCAACTGAAATGTTGCGTCTCCACGGTTTTTGAATTTTGCAAGTATCGACGAAATGTCGCTTCCCTGCAATTTTGGAAGTGTCGAACGTAGTTTTGAACTTGCTTCCGATTTGTGCGAGTATCGACTAAGCGTCGCTTCCCCGCGGTTTTTGAAAAACCATTTTTTTTTTGTTTAAAGACACGAGGATCATAAGTTTTGACCTAAAACCATTTTGGCGGTAAAAGGCAGGGTGGACTAGGGTGGAAATCCCTGAATCCGGGTTTTGTTTCAAACCATGGATTTTGGGTTCAAGGGTTGAGAATTTTGGTCAAGTTAGGGAAAGGTTCCTAAACTTGGATTTTTTTTTAACAATAAAACGATAAAAGTAAGCATTGTTTTAAATTTCTAGAAATTTCAACATTTGATATGAAAATTCTAAAAGAAGGTGGGTTTAGCGAGCGTGTACCTGGAAACCGGCTTTGGCCGTACAGGCATTGCTCTTACCCAGTTGGGTAAGTCTTCAAGGGTAGTACCGCTTTAAGAACTTGCTGTTGATGGGCAGCATACATCTGTCACCTTCCATGTTTAGGAGTGCGTATGCGCCGTTAGAGAAAACCTTGTCGATGACGTAGGGTCCCTCCCATTTTGGCTCAAATTTGCCTTTGGACTTGTGAGCGAAGACCATTGGTCTTTTTACCGCAAGAACCAAGTCACCCTTTTTGTAGGCGCGTTACCTGACCTTTTTATCGAAAGATCCTGCCATGCGTGCTTGGTAAAGTTCAATGCTTTGTTGAGCTTCGAGCCGTCTCTCATCGAGATTGTCCAGCTCATGGAGTCGCAATTTGACATTGCTTTCTTGAGTCATGTCATTTTGCAAAGATACCCTCAAGGAAGGAATTTGTACTTCCAAGGGCACGACAACTTCGCATCCATAGACCAAGGAGAATGGTGTGCTATGGGTTGGTCCTCGAACGGTGGTTCGATAGGCCCACAAAGCTTCAGACAATTTGTCGCTCCAGTCTCTTTGTGACTAGAGACCATTTTTTTGAGGATTTTGCAGAGTGTCTTGTTGAAAGCTTCTACTAATCTGTTTGCTGCCGGATTGTATGGAGTCGAAGGACAGCTTTGGATTTTGTATTTGTCGCAGAACCTGTAGAATCGATGATCCCGGAATTGTGGTCTGTTATCATGGACGAATCTTTTGGGTATGCCGAAATGACAAATGATGTTGGTGCGCAGGAACTGAAGGACTGATGAGGTCTTCATTTCGTTGAACGCAAATGCTTCTGACCACTTGGAGAAATAATCCGTAGCGGCGAAGATGAAGCGATGACCTTTGCTCGAAGGGGGAGAAATAGGACCTATGATGTCCATACCCCAGGCTTCGAAAGGCCATGAGATCGCTGTAGGATGCAGCCATTCTGGAGGCATGTGAATGTAATCTCCATGAACTTGGCATTGTTGGCAGCGCTTAGCAAATTGCATTGCGTCAGCTACCATGGTAGGCCAGTAATATCCTAACCTTTTTATCTGATCATAGAGCTTGGGTCCAGCCTGATGAGCTCCGCAAAGACCAGCATGAACTTCTTTGAGTGTTTCTTCAGCCTCTTGTTGTGACAAGCAGCGTAGAAGTACTCCGTTGAAGGATTTCCTGTAAAGGATTTTTGAAGGAATATCCAAATGAAAGCTTGGGGTTCGCCTTTGGATGCTTACCCGTTCTTTTGGATCTTCAGGTAGGATTCTGAATATAATGTAATCAATGAACAGATCCCTCCAGTCGCCAATTGAAGTTTGAAGGATTGAAATCCGACTTCCAACCACTTGGTGGCATTTAGCAACTGCTTGATGTGTGTTAAGAGGAGGAAGGATTCTTCTTTCGCACACTGTGATTTGCATGTTTTCCCCTTCCTGGATTGCCATGGATGCAGCAAGTCCAGCTAGGGCATCTGCACGTATGTTTTCACCTCTACGAATGTGGGTGATGTGACAGATGTCAAACTTCTGCAGAAGCGATTGTGCCTTGTTGTAGTAAGGCAGCAAATCTGGCTTCCTGACTTCAAATTTCTGATTCATCTGGTTGACGATCAGTTGAGAGTCTCCAAAGACTTCCAGCATGGTGATACCGGATTCGATGGCGAGTTCCAATCCTAAGATCAGAGCTTGATATTCAGCTGCATTGTTTGTGCATGGTTCCAGTAGTGAGAAAGGGTGTGGAATCATGTATTTGTCGGGGCTAACAAAGAGGATGCCAACTCCTGAGATCAGCTGTCTTTTTTCATTTGTCCTGGTTGCACCGTCAAAGTACATGTCCCAGGATGCACTTTGCGAGAAAGTCTCCACATTGTAGACTGGTTCGCCTGGGAGATCATCTCTGAGCGGAGAATCTTTAGGCAATGGATGCTCTGCGAGGAAGTCCGCCAGAGCTTGCCCTTTGATTGCCTTTTGTGGTACATACCTAATATCAAATTGTGACTGAAGGATGGACCATTTTGCCAGTCGAGCATTGAGAGAACCTGCCTTTGTGACGAGGACCTTCAAGAGGTTGACCCTCGAGACCAGGTAGACTGTGTTGGAAAGCAAGTAGTGACGCAACTTTTGTACGGCGAACATCACTGCAAGACATTCTTCTTCGACTGGAGAGTAGCGATGCTCTGCACCTACTAGCATGCGGCTGAGGTAATATAGAGCAGCTTCTTTTCTTTGATCATTTTCTTTTGCAAGTAGAGCTCCCAAAGAGTGATTAAGGGCTCTTGTGTACAAGATGAATGGTTTTCCAGTGGTAGGAGCAGCTAACACTGGAGGTTTTGTCAGGTATGACTTGATGTCTTGGAAAGCAGCTTCACAGTCAGCATCCCAGACAAAGTTTACACCTTTTTTCATCAACCGGGAGAATGGACGGCATTTCCCCGATAGATTGGAGATGAACCGTCTGATGTAGGCCAATCTCCCTTGAAGCCATTTGAGTTCTTTCAAGGTTCTTGGAGAGGGCATTTCTAGAATGGCTTTGACTTTTATGGGGTCAAGCTCTATTCCAGCTTTCCGAACTAAGAATCCGAGGAACTTACCCGACGAGACGCCGAAAAAGCATTTCAAAGGATTCATCCACGGTTTAAGTTTGCGAAGCCGGAGGAAGACTTCTCAAAGGTCTTCGAGGTGATCTTCTTTTCTTTTGCTTTTGACGGCGAGGTCATCAACGTAACATTCAACCGTCTTGTGCTGCATATCTTGGAATATTTTCATCATAGCCCTCTGATATGTGGCACCAGCATTTTTCAGACCAAATGGCATGACAGTGTAACAATACATGCCAAATGGGGTCCGAAAAGATGTATGTTGGGGGTTATACCAGATTACTGGCATAAGATGAGACTCAGGAACCCATTCTTCATCGGAGAGATATTCTCCTATTTCAAGGGATTCCTCCCATTCATCTGTGTAGTTGGATTCGAATCCATTATCGGTGTCGCTGGACTCGTATCCATCAATGGAGAATCCAACTACCGAATTGCAAGAGTATGATGCCTCCTGCATGGCTTCTTTGAATTGAGGTGGCATGAAATCACTGAGAGTGAATTTTCTTACCCCTTTTGAAGTCTCTGGAAGGGATGTTTTTGTTGCCTCCAGTGAAGCGGTAGAGGAAGCCTCTGCCTTTTCTTTGACTTCTTGTTTTGGCTGGGTCTTCTCTTGCCGTTTGAGCTTGAGGAGATGTTTCCTAGCCTACCTTCGCTGCTGAGCTGTAGGCTTTGTTTTCACGACCTCCCAATTTTCATCTTCCAGGAGATCGGGATGTACCCATATGGGTTGTCCGTCTGGTGTCGGGTAAGGAACTAGTTCCTCGGACGCTTGGATTGAGTTTATCACCTTGAAGGAAGTAGTGATCTTCTTTTTCGGTGATTTTGATGTTTGTCCACATGTCACCATGTTGACGGAGGCAGACCCATAGTTTTTATCAAAGGTGATGACTCCGTTTTTCCACATCTCATTTATTTTCTCCGTCACAACAAAGCATTGATTGAGAGGATGCGAGATCATCTGGTGGTATGGACAGTACCGAGGATCGTTGGTTTTGCCAACATCACCCGGTCTTTTTGGTTCAGGCAAGGTGAGCTTGCCGTTTGCCACAAGAGCCCGAAGATTTCATCAATATCTTCATTAACGAGTATTTCTTCTCTACTCGTTCTTTGAAGGCATCTGAGAGTTCAGGTCTCTTACCAGCAGCTTTATTTTCAGCTTTCTTTGGTGGCTGAGGAGCTGACTTGGTCTGCACATTGAGGACCTCTTTTTTCTTTGGTTTAGAGGTTGCAATTGCGGTTGGCTCTTTTCTTGATGATTTCTGACTGTTGAGGTCTTTAATCACCATTTCAGCTTCCATGGAAGCTTCTAGGAGTTCTCCCAGGTTTTTTGATTTGTTGCCGATGATCATGGAGCGGATTCTGGCTCTCATGTTGTTTCGGCAGATGTCGACTAGCGACGCTTGTGGCAATACATCAGAGCATTTGTATGCCATTGCTTTCCACTTATGAATGAAGTCATATGTTGATCATTCTCCCCCTGTTTTAGGCTGCACGGCTGAGCTATAGTAGCTGGATGATCCTCACCTTTGAAGTGAGTTAGGAAGCGTGTCTCTAGCATTGCCCAGTTTTGGATCGAGTCCTCCGGCAAAGTGGAGTACCAATCGAAGGCCGTACCTTTTAGGGTACTTGCAAAGAGGCGGATCTTGAGTGCATCTTGATCCGCGATAGCTCCCGTCAGGATCTTGAAGTGGATGACGTGCTGTCTGGCTGATCCTTTCCCCATATATGTTTGGAGAGTAGGATGCTTGAATTTGGTGGGGAACGGGACCGAGTCCATCCATAAGGGATATGGTGGCTTGATCCCATGCTCCTTGAGTATATCCTCTTCTTTTGCTTTGGCGAGGATACTGTCTACGTCCTTTTTAGTAAGGGCGCGTGACTCATTTTCTTCTCCATTTACCTCATCATCTTGATGATTCGGAGGAGGTTCATTGTTCGCCTTATTTTGGAAGGCGAGGAGAAGGTTTTCCATCAAAGTCTCAATCCTCTGCTGGCCTTGTTCCAACTGCTGGATGTGGGTGATCGCATCTTCTGGAGGTGGATTGCGGGGTGGTGGCTCAGAATTTGTAGCCAAGACATTCATCCTTCGTGATTCGAACGAAGAAACTGTCCTGGTGACTGAGCTGGGGTTCATTCTTTTTGAAGAAGAGCTTGAGGAAGGATCACTCTGCTGTCCTTTGCTTGAAGGCGCATGGGATTCTTCTGAATGTCTTCTTGTCCTGGAGACGCTGCGGATCATCGGACGTCGGACATGGATTTTTGTTGCTGACTTTTGGCGCCTTCTGGTTTTTCCAACCATATGGACGGCAGCAACTTGGTTGGGTCTTTCTTTTTCGACCCATTTGGGAGAGATTGAAGTGTAGGAGGCTGGGTCCTTTGCTTCTCTAGTCTCTTTTGCCGATACGACGCGCGGCGGCATATGCGACGGGCAATTTGAGCTACGGTCAGCTTCGGCTGGGCTTTGACGATGAAGGATGTGCTCCCTCGGGCGCAGCAGCCGAGCCTGTCTTCTTTGTAACTGGGCAAGGACAGGATGCGAACCCTGTCCTTCGCCTGTTGCAGCGAAGCTTTGAATTTTTGGGAGTTCGGCCCCTGTAGAGATGAAGGGTCGAACTGCAGGTTGGTAGGCCTTAGCAGGTGCTTGCAAAGGCCTTGTGATGCATGACTTGATTTTGGGCTTGTAGGAACAAGCCGGCTCATGCTGGGTTGACTTGGGAGTCAGGTTGGAGATGGGTCTCTCCTCTTTCATCTAAGCAAGAGGGTAGAACTGGTTCTCCTTGAGTGGGGCCAGGAATGCTGGCTTGGTAGATGTTTGGGACCTTCTTTGTTTTGGTGAAGGTCTTGGGGACCAAGTCTTGGGATAGACCTGGTTGTTTGCAGGTCGAGGCTTCGTGGGGGTGCCACGGGCTTCATGCCTTCTGGTGCTCGCCTTTGGTGTCACGGTAGTGACACGTTGAGAGGCGAGTTTCTGCTTTTTGGAAGGAGCAGTTTGTTCCTTAGGAAGTGGGAATGGTCCCAGCGTCCCAAAGACGATAGTCCGGGGAGTCGAGGTCGACCCGGAGTTCAGAGAGTTGCCGAGGGAGTTGATGCTTCGGCAGCTGATGGGGCGCTTGTAAGTGCGCGTGGTTTGCTTCTGTTGAAGCATAAGTTGGTGCTTGTTCTCATCGAAAGTAATGGTTAATGAAGCTGCCATTGTTAGTTTTCGAAAAGTTTCTGAAACAAGACCACATCCATTAGTAATCACAAGAATATAATGATCATAAATGGGAAGTTCTATGGTTCTGTCTTTTCAAATTGCTCGAGGGAGATGACCCAAGAAATATGAGGAAGGCAAAAGGCCATAGATGATACAATTGTTCTGATCGCAGGTATGGTAAGCCCATAATGAGCGTCCCAGTGACTGCTAGAAGCAATTGTGAACTTAAACTCGACTTATCGAGAAGCAGAGCTTGCTCGAGGTAAGAAGAATATAAAGTTGGAGTTACAGATGTGCCAGTCGCAATATAGTAGACCCTGAAAGGGCGTACTAGGTACCGCTAGACACAAATGTTTTGAGACCGCATCCATGAGATGAGATTCTCTGTTTTTGAAAGGTCAAGATTGGATTCATCAAAGAGAGCAGATGATATTCCAATCTGAACACGGGCTCAGCGATTTCCGCGAGCGCCAGTGCTCAGAAAGAAATGAACCATAATTTCTCGGATCTGAATCTAAAAATGACGAGTTTTTTTTTTTGAAAGGCCAAATCGGGTTCATCAAAGAGAGCAAAAGCCACTCCAATCTAAACACGGGCTCAGCGATTTCCGCGAAGCGCCAGTGCTCAGAAAGGAGAAGACCAAGATTTCTCCAATCTAAACCCAAAATGACGGAAGTTTTTTTTTTTGAAGTTTTTTTTTAAAAAAAAATTTTTTTTATTTTTTTTATTTTTTTATTTTTTTTAAGATTTTTTTGAATTTTTTTTATTTTTATTTTTTATTTTTTATTTTTTATTTTTTATTTTAAAATTTTTATTTTTAAAAACTTTATTTTTGAAAAAAAAAATTATTTAAAAGATGAGAGGGTACACATAGGCCTCCTAACCCGGTCTTATGAAATCTTGATTGATAGAATTGCCCCCAGGTAAGGGTAGGATTACTTAATGAACCCGTTTGGAGGACCCTTGCTAGAACAGTCAAGCTGTCTCCACACTCTGGACAAGGCTTTTTTTTTTAATCAACCATGATCAAAGAACACAGTTGGTTTTAACCTTAGTGGTCTATGTCTTTTTTTTTTGTTTTATATATATATATATATTTTTTATTTTTAATGAACTCATCGAAGAGAAACGATGGCCCAAAACCTTAGTCGAACAGGCTCAACATTTCTGCAAGCGCGATGAACGATAGGACGGATCAAGGTTTCTCAATTTTGAATCCAAAATGAAAAATCTAATTTTTTGTTTTTTATATATATATATATTTTTTTTTAATTTTAATGAACTCATCGAAGAGAAACAATGGCCCAAAACCTTAGTCGAACAGGCTCAACATTTCTGCAAGCGTGATGAACGATAGGAACGGATCAAGGTTTCTCAATTTTGAATCCAAAATGAAAAATCTGATTTTTTTTGTTTATATATATATTATTTTTAATGAACTCATCGAAGAGAAACGATGGCCCAAAACCTTAGTCGAACAGGCTCAACATTTCTGCAATCGCGATGAACGATAGGAACGGATCAAGGTTTCTCAATTTTGAATCCAAAATGAAAAATCTGATTTTTTTGTTTTTTTTTTATATATATATATAATTTTTTTTTATTTTAATGAACTCATCGAAAAGAAACGATAGCCCAAAACCTTAGTCGAACAGGCTCAACATTTCTGCAAGCGCGATGAACGATAGGAACGGATCAAAGGTTTCTAAATTTTGAATTCCAAAATGAAAAATCTGATTTTTTTGTTTTTTTTTAAAGTGAAAGAGTGGAAATAAATTCAAAGAATTAGAAATTTCCAAAAAATCTCATCTCATTTTTTTTAAGATCTTTAATGAACTCATCGAAGAGAAATGATGGCCCAAAACCTTAGTCGAACAGGCTCAACATTTCTGCAAGTGCGATGAACGATAGGAACAGATCAAGGTTTCTCAATTTTCAATCCAAAATGAAAAATCTGATTTTTGTTTTTTTTTTTTTGAAAAGAGAAAGAGTGGAAATAAATTCAAAGAATTAGAAATTTCCAAAAAATCTCATCTCATTTTTTTTTAGATGCGGAATCCAACATGGCCACCAATCAAAAGTAGCCAAAGAATCAAGAAAAGAAGTATAAGCATAGAGCAATAGATATGATATGCAAATATTTCATTTCTAGCATCGTGTTCTCAAATGAACGGGTCCCACCGGGTGTGCCAGCTTGATGGACCGCGCTCCTGAGGCCTGGTCCTACCGAGGTCGGCGGACGTGGGAGTCCGTCGGGTCCGACCCTTTCATAACCGGGGGGCAGGGGCGTGCATCAACATTTCTTTGTGTGGGTGTGCCAGATTTTCTATTTTTACTTGGAATTGCAAGTGGTGATCCGGAGATCAACCTTCACAAGTAAAAAAGAAATCAACTTCTTTCAAGTTTTCCATTGCACATATATTTAAGAAAAGAGACATTTCTTGATTTGCCGTGAAAGGCGATTTTTTTTGGCATTTATAGCCGATTTTGGCGTTTATAGCCGATTTTTGGCGTTTATAGCCGATTTTGGCGTTTATAGCCGATTTACAATTCTTATCAATAATGAAAGACAAGAGTTGTGATTTTTGTCTCTTTCAAAAAAAATACAAACTACAATGAAAAGTAAGAAAAGGAGGATCTAACTTCTCAGGAGATTGTGGGGGACCCGTTCAGATTGACGGTCGCAAGCCATATGTGGACTTCGCCATCATCCATGCAGATGAGAACAGAGGATGCTATTGATTCGCTTGGCCTGGCTATAACCTCAGGTTTTTAGAGAACAAAGACCAAAAGAAGGTCCTATGTCCAATAAAAAGCCGAGTAGACGGGCTGAAAAGCCATGTCTAAGCCATTGGCGGCAGAAGGAGAAGGCAAGGACCTTGGGGGGGGGGGTACCCCCAAGGGACTTTTGTCACCTTGTAGCGGTGGTCGGTGTAGGATTTCCGCAGAGTTTTCTCTCTTAGATTTCTGATGCCTTTTTCTGTCTGAGTTTCCGGATTTTCTGCAGTCTGTTGTCTGTGTGTCTGCTGTTGTGTTTTCTTCTTGGAGAGCTCTCATATTTATAGGCTTTTAGGTAGCCATTTAGGAGGGTTTATGAGCCTTAATTGTCATAAAGCTACATAAAGGGAGGAGTTACAAGATTGAATTCTTTATTTTGTAACTCCTTTTTCTTGGCTTCTGATTGGCCGGAGGAGATTGAGGGCATTTAATCGCCTTTAAAACCCATGATGGGAAGTTTCATGGGTTAAATGCCATGAATCTCTTGACTTGTAACTCCCAGATGCTTGCTTCTGATTGGTCTGTCCAAAGAAATGGATTAATGACTTAATAAAGCTAGTCAATTAATCGCATTAAGTGGTCGCCGAGCAGTTGAAGAGTTGCGGGCCGTGCCGCGTCTTTTGGGATTCTTCTGGCGATGATCATTGATGGATCTTCATGTAGATCGACATCGGATGACCATGTAACTTCAGGTGTTGGTTGCCAACAGCGGGTCGGTACCATCTGTCCTGTCGATTTCTCGATCGATCGGGTAGAAAGTGCACTTTTTTTTGGTTGACCGGGTGGCGATCAATGTTGTTTTCAATACTCTTGATGATTAACCCATGTTTTTTATGGATGTTGGAGGATTTGGTGTCTCAAAAGTATGAATTTTGGAAAATACCAGAGGCCGGACGCTTCGAATCGCGAAAAAAAATGGCGAAAACCAGGGTTTCCGGGGCCTTCCCGGCGATTCCGGGCTCCAGGGTCGCAGGCCCCTGCGACCCTGGGCCGTTTTTGCTGTTTTTCGATTCTTTTTTCTTCAGTAATTTTCCTTGACATTTTTGACCATTTATTGTCCTGATTTCCCTGTAGAAAACCTGATAAGAATCCTTGAATTTTGGTTTGCAAAGTTTCTAATTTTCCGAGAAAGCCGAAGACTTTGTCGCGCAGAGCTGCCGATTTTTCGTCAGAAGCTGAAACTGGGCCAAACGATGTCGGAATGACCTGAAATTTGGTGTGAAGCCTCCTAAGCAATAAATAAGACCAACCATAGGCTTTTGTTTGAGTTTTGAAGTCGTTTTGGGTCCTATCACCAGTAGACTCGCTTTTGTCGCGATGAAAAAGTCGCGGTTTGATGTGCGGTCAACCGATGTCCGATTGACTTGAAATTTGACAGGGACCTATTGGAGTCATTTTAAGATGATCCATAGGCTCTATCTTAGAAACCATGGTCCCGGGGAGCTTTGCCGCCGAGAGACCTGATTTGGCTTCCGAGGGCCAAACTATGGTCAAATGTTGTCGAAATGACCTGAAATTTGACGTGTAGCCCTTTGTAAGCATTTTGAAGCCGTCCATGTGCTCTATCTGATGAGTGACGGTCTCGATGGTTCTCACCGCCGAGAGGCTTGATTTAGCTGTTTGAGGGTTGATATAGGGTCAAACGTTGTCGGTTTGACTCGGAACTTGACGTGGACCATCCGTCGGCTCTGATCGAAGATTTGGTGTCTCCGATGCTTTCGCCGCCAGGAGTTCCTTTTCAGCTGCCGGAGAAGCGGAGTTAGGCCAAATGATTTTAAAATGGCCTGAAACTTCTTATATACTCCTCTTTTGGCTGTCTTGAAAGATCTTGCAGTTTTTGTTTGATTCTGACAAGATTTGATTTTTTGGAAGTAGCTTTCCCTATTTATGGCAGGTTACGACTTCATGTAGCTTTTTGGATCTTGAAGAGGCAAAGTGACATTTTTCGTGTCAACAGTGTGTGCAGCTGGTGTAGAGGTGAGTGCAGGTGGGTGGTGCTGGGTGTGTGCAGGTGGTAGTGCAGGGTGTGTACAGCTGGTGCAGAGTGAGTGTAGGTGGGTGGTGCAGGGTGTGTGGAGCTGGTGTAGAGGTGAGTGCAGGTGGGTGGTGCAGGGTGTGTGCAGGTGGTGGTGCAGGGTGTGTGCAGCTGGTGCAGAGTGAGTGTAGGTGGGTGATGCAGGGTGTGTGCAGCTGGTGTAGAGGTGAGTGCAGGTGGGAGTTGCAGGGTGTGTGCAGGTGGTGGTGCAGGGTGTGTGCAGCTGGTGCAGAGTGAGTGCTGGTGGGTGGGCTGTGCAGGGTGTGTGCAGCTGGTGTAGAGGTGAGTGCTTAGGTGAATCATGCTTAGGAAATAGACAGGCAGGTGTAGAGGTGAGTGCAGGTGGGTTGTGCAGGTGGTGGTGCAGGGTGTGCGCAGCTGGTGCAGACAGAGTGCAGGTGGTGCAGGGTGAGTGCAGGGTGTGTGCTGGGTGTGTACAGGTTGAATGTAGGGTGTGTGCAGTGGCTATGCAAGCCGGGTGGCTTACTAGTGCAGTGGGTGGTTGTGGGGGAGAATAAAAAATTAGTGTAAAGTGAAGGGAAAGAAAAGAATGGCCATGCTACATTGTGCCAAAATAATAGGCCAGAGGATATTTACTTCAGTCTTTGTTCATTTAGTGCAGACACGCGCTCTTGGCATCAATAAAAATAGTAAACATTTGGGAAAAAAAAGTGCAAATACACTATGAGACAACTGGTCCTAAAAACTGGGAAGTTACAAGAGGCAAGGTGGATGTATTTGTTGCTGGCATTGGAACAGGTGGAACTATTTCTGATGTTGGTCGTTTTCTAAAAAGCAAAAATTCAGAGTAAGAGTATGTATGACTATCTTTGAAAAACTCCTATAATATGCTCTTTTCCTGCATTATCACCTTGTCACTTAAGTGGATAAATGCTAGTTTGGAATCATTGGGTTGTTGGCTTTCACAGTTTTACTCTTTTCTTTTGCTACATTATTGGCTGTGCACTGACTCAGGGTTAATGGCATTGAGCCTGCTGAAAGCAACATAATTTCTGGGGGAAATCCTGGTAAAGCAAAATGGTAAAGCCTGCACATTTTATGCTACTCTTTAAACTCTTCATGCCAATATCTGCTACTACATTAGTAACCATAAACATTAGAAGTACCTTTTATAAAAGTAATATTTGAAATATTTCATCATTTAAATAGCATACACACATACATATATGTATATAGTGAAGTATTTCCTTTGCTATGGACTCTTTATCCCAAACTATGAATGTATGATATTTCTTGACTCATCATATAACAGGATCAGATTGTCTTTCCTGATGAGGCAGTCATTGAGAAGGTATTTCTTTTTTTCACCCAACGTCAGAGTTTTTTTGTTGATCTACTGACTCACTCATTGCGTTCTTCTTTGTTCCAATCTTCTAAAGGTTAATCAATCATCTGGAAGAGTATACATTCTGAAGTTCAGCTCTGACAGTCGGAAGTTCTTTTTTTGGATGCAGGTTACCTGACTTGAGTCTCTTTTATTTATTTTTAGTTTTTAATTTTTACGATGAAATGATTTCCATTTAAACTATGTTGCTGAACATCTTTTTCCGTTAAATGGAATATAGGAGCCAAAATCTGATGGTGATTCGCAAATTTGTAGCTCAGTGAATTACTACATCAATCGACCATTAAGTAAAGTAATATTCTGTTTCCCTGACAGTAGTACTTTATGGTATTCAATATTTTGCTTCATGGGGATGTTTGCTTTTGTTAGACCTTGTTTGTGAGGAGGATGCTGAGGTTTAAGTTCCTATGCAAATGTCTGAAATGTTGGAGGACACAACTGAAGATGAGATCTCATCAAGGTGTGCACTTTAGCATGAATTTTGGTATATAGTAGAATGTTAGCAGAGAAGTTCCCACATTCTTTGGAGAGGCAAAATTCATATGTTTCAAAGTCTATCCTTGGATCAATCTATGATATGGTGAATTCATTTAAATTGAAAAATTCATCATCAGAAGGTGAGGATTTATTCATTTCATTATTACACCATGTGCGCCTTCTCCTGGTAAAGAATTAGTTGGGTTTAGGTTTTGTTGGGTTCTGTTAAGTAGTGGGTTTCTCATGTCTTAATTAGTGGTCTGGAATCTTCATTTAAGCTAAAGTCATTACTCATGTTGTCTTTCTCCTTGTTTGTATCCACAGGTTTTAGAGAATGTAACGTTTATGGCCAAAATGGTATTGTTTTCTTCACCAAAGTTATTATAAATTTACAGTAGAATCCTTTTTGAGTTTTTTTCCCAGTTTCATTGAATTCGATGTTTTATTGGATGAGAATGACATGAGCTTTTAAATAGGAATTTGACTAAATGGCCTTGGTGGAAACTTGCATCACGTGTTTAGTCCAAAGGATGTCTAGGCAATAATGAGGATTTGATGCTATGAATGAGTTGTCCATTAAGAATTATTTGTATTGAGAATTTTCTTTCTTCATAAAGGTCACGGGCTGAGAATGTGACTTATCATTGAGATCATCTTTTACATGCTTAATAGACTATCACTGGTTATTTGGATGTATCTTGAAACATGTATGCCAACATGCCACATATATGCCAACACATTAAACATGTTAGGCATTTCAGGTGTGTTTGGATGTATCTTGAACTAACAAAAACAAAGAAAAATGGAGTCATTGCAAATGGGCTGATAAGAGTATACACAGAATAGTATACACATCAACATGGTAGGGAGATGATTTAAAAGCAGAGAAGGTCGAATGGTGTATGACTGATGACGTAGTGGTGATGACTTTGTAGTGTGTTGGGGCATTGGGTTGTTTATATGAAGTGTTTTTTTGTCATGTACAGGTACTTAGCAGGTTGTAAAAAAAAGATTAAATGTCACACGTACGAGGGAGACTATGCCAAAATTTCGAGAAATCTTTTACATTAGAAATTTTTACACAGTTGGTATATTAAGAATATAGAGACTCTTGGAATGGAGATTGAGACTCCATTTGATTTGTCCCATGGTGTCATTATATTAATTTTGTTGGGTAATCTACCTACAAATGTCTTAACAATTTGAGAGGCTTTTTGTACGAAAGACTTTGAGTAGTTCTTTTGGATTCATTACTCTGTGTGTGTGTGTGTGTGTGTGTGTGTGTGTGTGTGTGTGTGTGTGTGAATATTTTTGAAAAATGAGTGTTCTGTCTTCTTTTTAAGTATCTGAATTTTTAGTATATAATGTTGATAATTGTTGTATTTGGTACTTAGGTTTGGACTCTTTGGTATAGAGGTTGCTAAGGTGCTTGGTGGTGGTCTTGTACCAGGTACATTGTTTTCTTCTACATGTTTTTATTTTCATTTTCATTTTCATTTATTTCGTTTTCATGTTCATTTTCAATTGGGATTTCACTAATGCAAGGATTAATTGAATCCTCCTTGAAACTACTGGAACCATTTCAAATGAGCACTATTCCTCAAATGCATCATGTTCAAAAGTATGCTACTTAATGCCAAACCTTCCTCCAGGCTGTTGTATGACTTCCATGGTTCTTTCCACACAATTACATTGGTAAAGTAATGGAAAGAAAAATCTCTTGCATACTGTTCAGTAATAAAAATGCAATGTGGTAGGAAAGCATGTTGTTCTGCCCTTGCACTGCAATAAGGATCTAAATTATTATTGAATGATAATATAGTTGAGAGCTGCTCCTTAATCTGAATGATAATAAACTTATATTCCCATCTGCCTGGTGAAATTTGTTGGCCAAAATGATTCTAGGGGTCTCAGTTTATTGATTTTATGTACTATGTTTTTTTATATTTTATCCAAAGGTTGAAAATGATGGAACAATGTCAATTGAGTATTTGCTTTAAAATTTTTTTTTATGTAATATCAACTGGTGTACAGCTTAGTTTGTATCATCATTTTTTTTAAATTATAGGCTTTTAAATTATTTGATTGGATGTAAGTGTGAGATTTCTTTTTAATGTTTGAACCGTGTAAAAGGGCATTTTTATATATGCAGTAGGTTCGGTATTCAGGGGTGGTTTTTGGATAATTTTTTTAACATATGAAACAGCTTTGTAACGGTTATAAACTGTTACTAATTTGTGCGAATAGCAACACTTAAAAAACGTTACAAAAGATTTCACAGCCGTTAGGAATGTTATGAATCAGTAACACAAATTTGGCACGAAAAACCGTTACAAAGTTTACAAAACCGTTACAAATATTTAAGTGTAAAATACCATTACAAAACTTGCGAAACTGTTACTTTTTTATTTAAAATTATTAACACAAATGAGCATTAAAACCGTTAGGAACTAATTTCAGTAACGGAAATAAAGCGTTACAGTTAATATGTTTGTAACGGTTTATAACCATTAGGAATGTTTATAATAGATTAGAAACGCCTAAACTGTGACCCAGAAAAACCGTTACAAATTTTTTTAGTAACGGTTTTAAACCGTTAGGTATGTCCTGAAATGGTGTAGTGGCACTCCAAGTAGAAAAAACAGCATGACAGACTACAGAAAATATGAAAATTCAGACTGAAAAAGGAATCAGAAATCTAAGAGAAAGAAAGAGAGAAAACTCTGCGGAAGTTCTACACCGACCACCACTACAAGGTGACAAAAGTCCCTTAGGGGGTACCCCCCCCAAGGTCCTTGCCTTCTCCTTCTGCCTCCAATGGCTTAGACGTGGCTTTTCAGCCTGTCTACTTAGTTTTTTATTGGACATAGGACCTCCTTCTGGTCTTTGTCCTCTAAAAACCTGAGGTTATATCCAAGCCAAGCGAATCAAAAGCATCATCTGTTCTCATCTGTATGGATGATGGCGAAGTCCACACATGGCTTACGACCGTCAATCTAAACGAGTCCCCCACAATCTCCTGAGAAGTTAGATCCTCCTTTTCTTGCTTTTCATTGTAGTTTGTGTTTTTTCAAAAGAGACAAAAATCACAACTCTTGTCTTTCATTATTGATAAGAATTGTAAATCGGCTATAAACGCCAAAATCGGCTATAAATGCCAAAAAAATCGCCTTTCACGGCAAATCAAGAAAATATCTATTTTCTTAAATATATGTGCAATGGAAAACTTGAAAGAAGTTGATTTCCTTTTTACTTGTGAAGGTCGATCTCCGGATCACCACTTGTAACTCCAAGTAAAATAGAAAATCTGGCACACCCACATAAAAAAATGTTGACGCACGCCTTTGCCCCCCCGATTACGAAAGGGTCGGATCCAAACGGACTCCCACGTCCGCCGACCTCGGTAGAACCGAGCAGAAGCGCCGTCCATCAAGCTGGCACACCCGTTGGGACACGTTTGTTTAAGAACACGATGCTAGAAATGAAATATTTGCATATCATATCTATTGCTCTATGCTTATACTTCTTTCTTGATTCCTTGGCTACTTTCTAACTGGTGGTCTATGTTGGATTCCGCATCTAAAAAAAATGAGATGAGATTTTTTTTGGAAATTTTTAATTCTTTGAATTTATTTCCACTCTTTCTCTTTAAAAAAAAAAACAAAAAATCAGATTTCTTAGTTTGGATTCAAAATTGAGAAACTTTGATCCTTTTCGTTTCGTCTCTGTGCTCGCGGAAATCGTTGAGCCGGTTCGAATTGTGGAAATGGCCATTGTTTTTCTTCGATGAGTTCATTAGAAATTTAAAAAAAAAACAGATTTCTCATTTTGGATTCAAAATTGAGAAACTTTGATCCTTTCCTTTCGTTCGTGTGCTCACAGAAATTGTTGAGCCTGTTCCAATTAGGATTTGGGTCATCGTTTCTCTTCGATGAGTTCATTAAAAATCTAAAAAAAAAATAAAAGTAAAAAAAAAAAAGACATAGACCACTACGGTTAAACCAACTGCGTACTTTTATCACGGTTGATTCAAGAAAAGCCTTGTCCAGAGTGTAGAGACAGCTTGACTGTTCTAGGCAAGGGTCCTCCAAACGGGTTCATTAAGTAATCCTAACCTTACCTGGGGGCAATTCTATCAATCGAGATTTCATAAGATCGGGTTAGGAGGCCTATGTGTACTCTCTCATCTTTTAAATAAAAAAAATTTCAAAATACAAATTTTAAAATAAAAATAAAAAATAAAAAAGATTAAAAAAAAAAATCTTAAAAAAATAAAAAATATAAAAAAAGATTTTTCAAAAGAAAATCATTAAAAAAAAGATTTTTCCAAAAAAATTCTCTTTAAAAAAAAAAACTTCCGTCATTTTGGGTTTAGATTGGAGAAATTTTGGTCTCCTCCTTTCTGAGCACTGGCACTCGCGGAAATCATTGAGCCCATGTTCAGATTGGAATGCCTATTGCTCTCTTTGATGAACCCGATATTGGCCTTTCAAAAAAAAAAAACTCGTCATTTTTGGATTCAGATCCGAGAAATTATGGTTCATTTCCTTCTGAGTACTGGCGCTCGCGGAAATCGCTGAGACCGTATTTGGATCGGAATACTATCTGCTCTCTTTGATGAATCCAATCTTGACCTTTCAAAACAGAGAATCTCATCTCATGGATGCGGTCTCCAAACATTTGTGTCTAGCGGTCTACTGTATTCGCGACCGTCACATTTGTAACTCCAACTTATATTCTTCTTACCTCTAGCAAGCTCTGCTTCTCGATAAGTCGAATTTAGATTCACAATTGCTTCTAGCAGTCACTGGGACGCTCATTCTGGGCTTACCATACCTGCGATCAGAACAATTGTACCCTCTATGGCCTTTTGCCTTCTTCATATTGCTTGGGTCATCTCCCTCAAGCGATTTGAAAAGACAAAACCATAGAACTTCCCATTTATGATCATTATATTCTTGTGATTACTAATGGATGTGGTCTTGTTTCAGAAACTTTTCAAAAACTAATAATGGCAGCTTCACTAACCATTACCTTCGATGAGAACAAGCACCAACTCATGCTTCAACAGAAGCAAACTATGCGCACCTACAAGCGCCCCATCAATTGCCGAAGCGTCAACTCCCTTGGCAACTCTCTGAACTCCGGGTCGACCTCGACTCCCCGGACTATCGTCTTCGGGACACTAGGACCATTCCCACTTCCCGAAGAGCAAACTGCTCCTTCCAAGAAGCAGAAGCTCGCCTCTCAACGTGTCACTACCGTGACACCAAAGGCGAGCACCAGAAGGCCCGAAGCCCGTGGCAGCCCCACGAAGCCTCGACCCGCAAACGACCAGGTATATCCCAAGACCTTCAATTGCCAAAACAAAGAAGGTCTCAAATATCCACCAAGCCAGCATACCTGGCCCCACTCAAGGAGAACCAGTTCTACCCTCTTGCTTACATGAAAGAGGAGAGACCCATCTCCAATCTGACTCCCAAGTCAACCCAGCATGAGCCGGCTTGTTCCTATAAGCCCAAAATCAAGTCATGCATCACAAGGCCTCTGCAAGCACCTGCTAAAACCAATAAACCTGCAGTTCGACCCTTCATCTCTACAGGGGCTGAACTCCAAAAATTCAAAGCTTCGCTGCAACAGGCGAATGACCGGGTTCGCATCCTATCCTTGCCCAGCTACAAAGAAGACAGGCTCGGTTGCTGCGCCTGAGGGAGCACATCCTTCGTTGTCAAAGCCCAGCCAGAGCTGACCGAAGCTCAAATTGCTCGTCGTATATGCCGCCGCACGTCGTATCGACAAAAGAGACTAGAAAAGCAAAGGACCCAGCCTCCTACACTTCAAGTCTCTCCCAAATGGGTCGAAAAAGAAAGACCCAACCAAGTTGCTGCCGTCTATATGGTTGGAAAAACCAGAAGACGCCAAAAGTTAGCAAAAAAAATCCATGTCCGACGTCAGGTGACCCGTAGCGTCTCCAGGACAAGAAGACATTCAGAAGAATCCCCTGCTCCTTCAAGCAAAGGACGGCAGAGTGATCCTTCCTCAAGCTCTTCATCAAAAAGAATGAGCCCCAGCTCAGTCACCAGGACAGTTTCTTCGTTCGAATCACGAAGGATGAATGACTTGGCTACAAATTCTGAGCCACCACCCCGCAATCCACCTCAAGATGATGCGATCGCACACATCCGGCAGTTGGAACAAGGCCAACAGAGGATTGAGACTCTGATGGAAAACCTTCTCCTCGCCTTCCAAAATCAGGTGAACAATGAACCTCCTCTGAATCATCAGGACGATGAGGTAATTGGAGAAGAAAATGAGTCACGCGCCCTTACCAAAAAGGACGTAGACAGTATCCTCGCCAAAGCAAAAGAAGAGGATATACTCAAGGAGCATGGGATCTAGCCACCATATCCCTTATGGATGGACTCGGTCCCATTCCCCACAAAATTCAAGCATCCTACTCTCCAAACATATACGGGGAAAGGATCGGCCAGACAGCACGTCATCCACTTCAAGATCTTGACGGGAGCTATCGCGGACCAAGATGCACTCAAGATTCGCCTCTTTGCAAGTACCCTAAAAGGTACGGCCTTCGATTAGTACTCCACTCTGCCAGAGGACTCCATCCAAAATTGGGCTATGCTAGAGACACGCTTCCTGAGTCACTTCAAAGGTGAGGATCGTCCCGCTACTATGGCTCAGTTGTGCAGCCTAAAACAGGGGGAGAATGAGTCAACATATGACTTCATTCACAAGTGGAAAGCAATGGCATACAAATGCTCTGATGTATTGCCACAAGCGTCGCTGGTCGACATCTGCCGAAACAACATGAGAGCTAGAATCCGCTCCTTGATCATCGGCAACAAATCAAAGAACCTGGGAGAACTCCTAGAAGCTTCCATGGAAGCTGAAACGGTGATTAAAGACCTCAACAGTCAGAAATCATCAAGAAAAGAGCCAACCGCCATTGCAACCTCTAAACCAAAGAAGGAAGAGGTCCTCAATGTGCAGACCAAGTTAGCTCCTCAGCCACCAAAGAAAGCTGAAAACAAAGCTGTTGGTAAAAGACCTGAACTCTCAGATGCCTTCAAAGAACGAGTAGAGAAGAAATACCCGTTCGATGAAGATGTTGATGAAATCTTCGGGGCTCTCGTGGCAAACGGCAAGCTCACCTTGCCTGAACCCAAAAGACCAGGTGATGTTGGCAAAACCAACGATCCTCGGTACTGTCCATACCACCAGATGATCTCGCATCCTCTCAATCAATGCTTCGTTGTGAGGGAGAAAATAAATGAGTTGTGGAAAAATGGAGTCATCACCTTTGACAAAAACTATGGGTCTGCCTCCATCAACATGGTGACATGTGGACAAACATCAAAATCACCGAAGAAGAGGATCACTACTTCCTTCAAGGTGATAAACACAATCCAAGCATCCGAGGAACTGGTTCCTTACCCGACACCAGACGGACAATCCATATGGGTACATCCCGATCTCCTGGAAGATGAAAATTGGGAGGTCATGAAAACAAAGGCTACAGCTCAACAGCAAAAGCAGGCTAGGAAACATCTCCTCAAGCTTAAACGGCAAGAGAAGACCCAGCCAAAACAAGAAGTCCAAGAAAAGGCAGAGGCTTCCTCTACCGCTTCACTGGAGGCAACAAAAACATCCCTTCCAGAGACTTCAAAGGGGGTAAGAAAATTCACTCTCAGTGATTTCATGCCACTTTAATTCAAAGAAGCCATGCAGGGGGCATCATACTCTTGCAATTCGGTAGTTGGATTCTCCATTGATGGATACGAGTCCAGCGACACTGATGATGGATTCGAATCCAACTACACCGACGAGTGGGAGGAATCCCTTGAAACAGGAGAACATCTCTCCGATGAAGAATGGGTTCCTGAGACTCATCTTATGCCAGTAATCTGGTATAACCTGTTAGATATCGCGATCACTGAGAGGGGGGGGGGTGAATCAGTGATCCCTTAAAAATAGGTCCAATTTAATAACCAAAGCAAATCAAATCACACAAGGACACCAGATTTAACGTGGTTCACCAAAAGGCTACGTCCACGGTTCAAAGACTGTCCGAACACCGATTCGGAACAGGTCTGAATCTATTTAGTCACACCAACGACAAAGAGCACCAACCCTTAAGTTTCAGATAGCACCAACTATCTAGGAAGCACCTACCCCCTTTACAATTTATCTGCACCAACAGATAGGATCACCAAACCCCTAACACCAAGCACCAACTTGATGTTCTACAGAATTAAAGTAGAGAACTTTTCTACAGCCCTTCCCCTCTACAATCTCTCTCTCTCAATCCCTTACAAATTGAGATTTAAAGCATAAAAAGAGAGACACTTATCTATGGACGAATCACCATCTTCATGAGCATATTTTCGTCCAACTTGCTGTAGAAACTTGCAGCACAACAGCACACAGCAGCACCTTCTTCTCCAATCACTCTTCTCTCCAAGAACCTTCTCTTTTGTTCTCTCTTATCTTCTCTTCTCTTGAAAACGAACTTAGCAAGCCTTTATATAGGTTATGGTAACCCTAAAGAGTGTTCAAGTTAGGCTAGAATTCGTTTAGAAAGAGTCCCAAACGAAATACATAAGATTCCTGGATTTTCGTGCAAAACTTCTATTTCTGCGCAATTCTGGTTTCCCGTGCTCGGTCGACCGCGTGGGGTCCTCGGTCGACCGGCGACACACTGTGGCAACAAAATAACTGGGAGCTAACTGGGACTGTCTGCTGCAGATTTCTCTTGCTCGGTCGACCGCGTGGGGTCCCCGGTCGACCGGCAACACTGCTTCAGGAATTCTGATTTCCTGTACTGTTTTAGTTCTGTTTTCTCTTTGAAGCTCTATCAACACCACACTTGTGACATTGTGTTGACAATAATTCCAACACAAAATGATACTTGAGATACTCAACACTTCAATGCTTCATAAGACTTCTCAAGGCATCTCAAATTCCAACATAACCCCCTTCAGCCGCAAGGATCCTGGTCTGATGATGAAGAAGACCAAGAGGCTGTATAAGAAAATGCTGTTGAACCAGCACCCGTCATTACTCCAGTGTCTATCAACCATGTTGAGCCACAAAGAGCTGATGAAGAAGAAGATTTGGCTCCAGCCTGATCTTGAAGAATATGCAAGGATCTTGCAGCGTCTCGCTCTAGAGTAAGAGCAAGACCGCGTCAACGAGCTTCCTCGCAATCCAGAGCCTGAAGTCCATGAAGACCATTAGGTACATCCTCACTTAACTCCTGAAAATGGAGAAAATTACTGGATAGACTATCCTCTTACATCTGAGAATGAGTCTGACTCCGATCAGGCAACGTCTCCTGTCAGAGCTTCCTGTAATGTGATAATTCGGGATTATAGCTCTTCCGAAGCATCGTCTGATGAGATCAGTTACACTCCGGCGATGCCTAGTATCATGCAAGATTAATGATTTTGAATGATTTTGACTAAAATTCAAACTTTAATGCTAAAATGCATGAAATTATGAAATTCTATGAAATTGAGTGCAAATTACCCTAATTAAGTCCACAAAGTAACATAAAATGATGAATGGAAACTACAATTTTGTTGACTTATCACACCCCCAAACCAGCTTTTTGCTAATCCTCGAGCAAAATAAGTGAAGAAAGAGAAGTTTACTATCCTAACAAATGTATAAAAACAAAAAGAAAAATCCCACTTTCGCTGGCTCTCTCGACCGCATTTAGCGTATGCAGCAAGCCCTTAACCCCTAGGTTCCCCCTAGTGGACGAGTTGTGCCTCATGAGGGTTTGCAGTGAATATACCCACAAAATTCTTTTTTTTTTTTTTTTGCAAAAGAGTACTTAAAACCTAATAAAATCCAGGGAAACTTCTTTCAAGAGAAAATTTATAGACACCGACTATTCTTGGTTCTTAGAATTTTCAAAGACAAATCTTAAATTCGGTTCACCAATCCCATCTTTTGGTCATAAATTCTCGAAATCATGCTAATTGATCGTGCACGGTGAAAAGTATGTATATGTAATCAGCATCAAATGATCCACCAAGAATTTCCGTGAGAATTTTTTTTTGGGCCTCCAAAACTTAGCAAAGAAAAACAGTCTTCCTCTCAAGGAGATAATGACGGCTTTCGCACTACTATTTTTTCAAAGGGCGCAACTTTTTTTCAAACACACACATGTGACTGTGCAATGCCTATGTCTCTTAAGCTTTCAAATTAACCCATGTAACGAGCATTAGGCCAATAACTCCAAAACCAGATGGCTTTAGGGCATTAGGTATGTAAATACCCCCAAGGGCTTACTGGCTCGGGTTAAAAAGGTTACGAACCCAACCAGTCACAAAACTTTTTATTTTTTTCAAGACTACATTTTCTTGGGGACATTCGGCGACGGGTCCCTGAACATTTCACTTTATTGCCTTAGGTTCACAAAAAAAAAGTCATGCAGCCAAAGGTCCCTCTCACACTTATTCACACCTAAAATGTCCAATTTACCCTTTCTTTAAATCATATCCCATGATTGGTGGGATATCCTATTAATAATGGCCAACTAACATTTAATTGCCCACGATTAATGGAATCTCCAGATTTTCAAATAAATTCTAAAAACACACAAATAAATTTCAAATTAACGAAAATAAAGTTTAAAAATTGAAATAATTTCAAAAAAATGCGATAAGTTTTTTAAAAAAAGAAATATATAATCAAATAACATAAATAAATTTAAAAAGATGCAAATAAGTTTCAAAATATCCAAATAAATTTAAGAAAATATAAATAAATCTCAAAAGACTCAAATAAATCTCAAAATATTAAAAGAAATTTTTAGAAAATGTAAATAAATTTAAAATAACGAAAATAAATTTTAAAAAATGTAATAATTTCAAAAAATGCAATAAATTTGAAAAGATACAAATAAATTTCAAAAGACGCAAATAAATTTAAAAAATGCATATAGATTTCAAAAAGTGTAAATAAATTTGCTAAAAAACTCAGATAAAATTTAAAAAAAACTCAGATAAATTTACCAAAAATACAAAGAAATATGACAAAAAATAGATAAATTTGAACAACACTCAGATAAATTTGACAAAAACTCAGATAAATTTGAACAGATTTCAGATAAATTTACAAAAAATTTAGATAAATTTTGACAAAAACTCAGATAAATTTACGAAAAACACAAAGAAATATGACAGAAAACAGATAAATTTGAACAACACTCAGATAATTATGACAGAAAACAGATAAATTTGAACAAGACTCAGATAAATTTGATAAAAACTCAGATCAATTTGACACTAAGCTAAATTTGACAAAAACTCAGATAAATTGCACTAGAACTCAGATAAATATGACAAAAACACAGATAAATTTGACAAAAACTCAGATAAATTGCACTGGAACTCAGATAAATTTGACAAAAACTCAAATAAACTGAGTTTGCTCAACTAGATTTCTGCATAGTGGGTCGGGTTGAACCTGGTCAACTCTGGCCGTTGACCGTACTGCTGGCGTCACTCTGCTGAACTGGGCTTTTTAAACAGGGTCGGGTCAAACTGACCTGGAACTGATCCAGAATCGACCCGGCTTGAACTATTCTAGTGAACAATTGTCTTCTTCGCAGCAACAGGCAAGCCCCAAGCTGCTTCTTCTCTGCAACGATCTCATTCACTAAGATCAATCCTGAACTTCCGTGCTGCTTCGATATCCTATTCACCTCTGCCGACCAACGCAGTCCGGCTAATCTCCTCTGACCAATCAAGGTTGTGGCCCACTGCTGTGATCAAGCTATCAGATGTAAAACCGACGAACGTTGTTTTCTCCCGTTCGAACTGCACAGAGATCTGTGCGTCTTCTCTGATCAAGCAGTCGTGGCCCACTCTGAATTTCAATCCGGAACTGAGAAACCAGATCCTAGGAGAGGTCCGCTTTGTTTGCTTCAGAAAACATAGATCAAGGGGAGGTCCTCTCCGGTTGCATCGGGGATCGATTTACTAGGAAATGAAAGAACCCCATGAAACAAAACTTGTCAAGTACCATTTCTCAAACCGATACTAGATTCTTCGGTGTTGATGTTGAAAAGGACGCCTTCTTCTTCATCTTCTTCGTGCAGAGATCAGATCAGGATTCGAACGTGGCCCACCTGCTTTATTAGAACACCTATGATCATCGATCTGCAACAGTACCGGAACCCTCCGTTTTTTCTGTTTACTGTGTGGCGAATCAAGAGATCCAGATGATCTCTTCTCCGGGATTAAACCCAATCTCGATCGTGATCCTGATCCTAACCGCTACTGATGCCAATTGAAGTCTAGAAAAAGAGGGATAATATAAAATTTAAAATTTGAAATTTCAAAATTTTATGCCTAAAATGGTTGAAAGGGTAAAACCATCCTGAAAAATGCAAACGCGTGGCTTTAGGGACCTATGGCTGCAAACAGTCAGCTGAGTGGACCATAGGCCTTAATAAGTTTTTCTTCGGACTGGAGGCTAGATACATTCACTTAAAGGGACCTTTCGCTAATTTTGTCTTTTTTCTTGGGTCCCCAACAATAGGCAGCCCTTTCCATGTATCCACCCGTCGAACCGGGTTCCAAAATTTTTTTTCAATTATCAAAGAAATACGAAAATCATAGCTTCACATTCAAAACCTTGAAAACATATACAACCTGTGTAGAGTGAGGGATCAACAATTAGCACTTTTCTAAAAATCTTTTCCATAAATGTAGTGAACCATTGTTTTCTTTTGCCCAAAATAAATATCTTCAGCTAATAAAAATTCTCTCGAAAGTTTCCCTCGAACCTAACAATAGCAATTTTTTTAAAATCGCCTATAAACAAAAGCAAAGTGAAAAAGAAAATGTATAATGAAAATTGAACAAATGATCACATGTCAAGTTCTAACTCACTTCTGGCTGAAATTTTGGGGTTTCAAAGACCATATGGTACACTCTAAATCTATATTTTTTTGGACGGAAACAATCGCATTTGGATAGTTTTGCACTCGCACACTTTTTCAACCAAGTGGGTTCATGAAAGAGAGTTTCTGTCCAAACTGATTCTATACTACTGAAGTATCTTCTAATGGGGAGAGTCTAAGAAGTCCTTATAGAAGTGTATATAGTAATGAATGTATATGTCCATTTTCTGCTATGTTTTGAATGTTCTAATCGTTCGTACTGTATATAGCATTGGAATGAGGAACTTTTATGCTTCAATAAAACTATGGAGACCCATAAATATTGGAATGAAGTTCTTTCTGTTAGAATTCAGTTGTTTCGTGGTGATACATCCTCAGGTGATACAACTTCGAACCTAGCTAGGCCAAATTCCAGAGACAAAGAAGGTTCGAACCCTCATTTTGAGGGTTCAAACCTTCAAGTTACTACCTCAATGTGCCAAATTCTAGAGAGCCCGAAGGTTCGAACCCTCGTTATGAGGGTTCGAACCTTCACCTAACTGCCTTCCTGGGCCAAATTCCTGGGAGCCCGATGGTTCAAACTATACCTATTAGAAAAATGCATTTCTGAGCCAAATCCGTGAGCCTTTCCACCTGTTTATGCACCCCATTATAAAGTCATTGTCATTTTGTTGTTGGAGACAAAATATGGGCGAAGAACCTATAAATAATTGTAACGATATCGTTATCAGAAGATTTTTGAAAACTAGATTTTGAGTGGAATCGTGAGTCTTTCTTATTATTTATGCATCTCAATATAAAGTCACCATTATTTTCTTGTTGGACACAAAAATGGATGAAGAAATTATAAATGATGGTAATGATATCGTTATCAAAAAACAATGTCGGGCACAAGTTCAAGTTCGTATGAGTAGGAATTCAAGTTCATATAATGTTAGGCCTATGATTTTACCTTACTGCGCTGATTTATCCCCTTTTCTTTTGTTTCCTAGTCATGTTTTTTATGGTTGGTGAGAGATGTGAGCTCGTTTATCTTGTAGGGATAGGATCCAAATTATTTTTTATGATACTTGACTTCTAATATTAAGTTAACGTGTAAATCATTAATGAATACACCCTTTACAAGTATGAATCTGAGCTTAGCATATTGTATAATGGACTTAAATTATGAATCTTCCTACTTGAAATCTCTTTAAGCATCCCTAATAAGGACAATTGAAGATGGCAAAAGAGAGCTGATTTGAGAAGCATTATTTAAATTGTATAATGTGTGATGATTATTTATCAGAACTAAACAATGGGACTATTTTGATTTCATCATGGTTTAAATGTTATCTAGGCAAAGAGAGCTGGTTCAATGCTTAGGTATCGAACAGTTGCAGCTAAGTGGTGTCAAATAATTGAACAAATGGAAGGTGCATTTCCGAGCCAAATCCGTGAGCCTTTCTCATTGTTTATGCACCCCATTATAAAGTCATTGCCATTTTGTTGTTGGAGACAAAAAATGTGCGAAGAACCAATAAATAATTGTAACGATATCGTTATCACATAGCATTGAAAACACGATTTTGAGTGAAATCGTGAGTCTTTGTAAACCCTCCAAAAATCTAATGCTTTTATAAAACACATATTCATCTTGAACCCAAAGAGATTGAGTGCTTAACCCGCCTCAAACATAAGCCAACTTTTTCTATAAATAATAAGTAACGCGCCATTTTTACCTATAAACTGAATGAATAATTTATTTTTAAACTATTTTTAAATATCCAAATAGACCAAACAAACTACCATGATTGAGAACTACCCATCTTAAAAATAACTTGGAGCTCCCATGTGTCGCCTACTTGAAAATGCAATGTGAGCTCAGGTTTCAAAAATCCAACTAAGATTTGGAATGAGCTGAGGCTTGGGCTTTAGATACTCAACAAAGCGAGAGGGTACATACGGCTGGATGTCGACGAAAAGATGTCTACGGTACACCATCGTGCCGACACGTCAGTTCCCACAAGTTACTCTACACCCGAGCAAAGTGATCGTGCCGATTTCCGATTTGTCCGGCTGCCGATTCCTGATTTCCCTGTAGGAAACCTGATGAGAATCCTTGCATTTTATTTTGCAAAGTTTCCAATTTCCTGAGAAAGCCGAAGACTTTGTAGCGCAGAGCTGCCGATTTTCCGTCAGAAGCTGAAACTGGGTCAAACGATGTCGGAATGACCTGAAATTTGGTGTGAAGCCTTCTGAGCAATAAATAAGACCAACCATAGGCTTTTGTTTGAGTTTTGAAGCCGTTTGGGGTCTTATCACCAGTAGACTTGCTTTTGTCGCGATGAAGATGTCGCGGTTTGATGTGCGGTCAACCGATGTCCGATTGACTTGAAATTTGACAGGGAGCCTATCGGAGTGATTTTAAGATGATCCATAGGCTCTGTCTTGGAAACCATGGTCCCGGAGAGCTTTGCCGCCGAGAGGCCTGATTTGGCTTCCGAGCGTCAAACTATAGTCAAATGTTGTCGAAATGACCTGAAATTTGACGTGTAGCCCTTTATATGCATTTTGAAGCCGTCCATGTTCTCTATCTGATGAGTAATGGCCTCGGTGGTTCTCACCGCCAAGAGGCTTGATTTAGCTGTTCGAGGGTTGATGTAGGGTCAAACGTTGTCGATTTGACTCGGAACTTGACGTGGAGCCTTTTGGAAGTATTTTGAGACCATCCATCGGCTCTGATCGAAGATTCAGTGTCTCCGATGCTTTTGCCGCCGAGAGCTCCTTTTCGGCTATCGGAGAAGCGAAGTTAAGCCAAATGATTTTGAAATGGCCTGAAACTTCTTGTGTACTCCTCATTTAGCTGTCTTGAAGAATCTTGCAGTTTTTGTTTGATTCTGACAAGATTTGATTTTTTGAAAGTAGCATTGCCTATTTATGGCAGGTTGCGACTTCATGTAGCTCTTTGGATCTTGAAGAGGCAAAGTGACATTTTTGGTGTCAACAAAGGCATTTCTAGAATGGCTTTGACTTTTATGGGGTCAAGCTCTATTCCAGCTTTCCGAACTAAGAATCCGAGGAACTTACCCGACGAGATGCCGAAGAAGCATTTCAAAGGATTCATGCGCAGTTTGTGTTTGCGAAGCCGGAGGAAGACTTCTCGAAGGTCTTCGAGATGATCTTTTTTTCTTTTGCTTTTGACGGCGAGGTCATCAACGTAACATTCAACTGTCTTGTGCTGCATATCTTGAAATATCTTCATCATAGCCCTCTGATATGTGGCACCAGCATTTTTCAGACCAAATGGCATGACAGTGTAGCAATACAAGGCAAATGGGGTCCGAAAAGATGTATGTTTTTCATCTTTAGGATGCATCTTTATCTGATTGTAGCCAGAGAAACCATCCATGAATGTCCATAGGTATTATCAATCATTACCTCTGGTATGGGGAGCGGAAATTCATCTTTAGGGCACGCGCCATTCAGGTCTCTATAGTCAATACAGACCCTGATCTGCCCATTTTTCTTTGTCATGGGGACAATGTTGGCCAACCATTCAGGATGTTGTTCCTCACGGATGAAGCCGACGTTTTTGAGTTTTTGAACTTCTTGTTCAATTTTATCCATCACATCGGGACGGAATCTTCTTTGGCCTTGCTTGACAGGCTTGATGTCTTCTTGAAGATTGAGTTTGTGGACTGCTATTTTGGGGTCTAAGCCATGCATTTCAGCGTAAGACCATGCAAAGCAATCAACGAACTCACGAAGAAAGGCGATATACTCGGGTAACTCATCATCCTTTATATTCTTGCTTATGAATACAGGACGTGGGTTATCTGGTGTTCCCAAGTCTATCTTTTGAATAGGATCTTCTGTTGGAAGGTTCGAAGGTGGTTCCTCCACAATATTTTCGGAGGCTTCTAGCTCAACGAAACCTTCTGGGGTTTCAAGGGCATTTCCAAACCAAGGTTTTGTTCCTTTCCACGGGTCTTCTTGATATGTAATTTTCCCAAGGCTTGCTATGAGATGACCCCAATCGCCTGTTGAAACCGGGTCGAAGTAGGCTACTTCTTTTGGAGATGAGGGTTCTTCTGGGTCAGAAGACCACACGTCTGTGCCATCGGACAACTCCTCTTCATTTTTGGAGAAATCGTGCCAATTGGATGAGCTTCCTGGATCTTTGTCAGGTGACTCATCGAAGAGATATCCAGGGAGATCGATGTCTTCATGGATACGAGATGTTGAGGCTTGGTCAGTAAATTGACTTTTAAGCCTTTGTGTCAACTGTCTCAGGCGAGTGTCAGGATCATACCCTAACCCGTGTGAAGACCTTTCTACATAGCCATAGAGTCTCCAATCTTCCAGCTGGCTTTTGGTCAAGACGGGCCCCAATGGCGTGAGAATACCGCGTCCTTCTCCCAAACCGACTAGGTTTTGAGCGTCATAGCCCATTTTCTTCATAAAAGCTTGTGCCACAGAACTATATAAGGGTAGTTGACGCATACCTTCATTTTGGAAAGGTTCAAGCATGGAGTTTGATGAAGAAGCATCCGATCTATGGAAGAAGATCGGCTTTTCCTTTGCTGAAGTTACTGGAACAACGAAGGAAACTGACGTAGGATCTTCTATGTCAGAAGTTGTCTCCATTGAAGTAAGAGCAGGTTGAACTTGCTGAGTGTCAGCTTGGCTTGACGATGTGTCGTCTTCTGGCTCTGAATCCGAATCCGTGTCTTGCATGATAGACACGAAAGAGACAACAAATTTGCCCCCAGGCTTTTGCTTTGCCTTCTTCACTTTAGTTGTGATGACCAAAGGCTTTGAAGGTTTGAGGGAGATGATGAAGGGAGTTTGAATGCTCTCTTTTGATTTACCGGATGGTTTATTTTCTTCCGCTGATTGTTGAGGAGCCTTGCCTTTATCTTTCTGGAGATTTTCGGCAAAGGGTGCTGTGTGCTTCTCCTCTTCTTCTTTTTCACCTTCATACATCTGTGAGTCTGCGAAGTGGACTTCTTTACCTTTGAAGGGTTTTCTGTCCGCAAAGACTCGATGTATCATGCCGTCGTCGTGAACAAACTTGATGCATTGATGTAGAGTTGAAGGGACAATGCCATTCTCGTGGATCCAAGGGCGTCTAAGAAGGATGTTGTAGCATGAAGGGGTTTTTATTGCATACATAGTGACCTCAGAGATAAGATCACCGATCTGCAACTTGAACCTGATTTTGCCGATAGGCCTTTGGGTACTCCCATCGTATCCAAAGATAGATACAGATGTGTGGCTCAGCTTGCTGGGTGGGATGCCCAACTCTTTGAGAGCCGAAGTGGAGATGAGGTTGAGTGCAGAACCTGGGTCGATCTGAACTCTGTGGATAGGCATTTCCTTGATGTACCCTGTGAAGTATAGGGGTCGGTTATGCCTTGTTTCGCAAAGTAGGAGGTCGTCCTTTGTGAAGGCGATGGTTGCACTAGCTGCTTTTTTAACCGAGAGGCATTCAATGCATGATCCCTCAGTTTTCTTCTTTTCTCCCCTTGAGGAAGCTTCTGAGTTTTTGACCCGGTAATCCATTTCAATTTAGAGGACTTGCGGGGCATGTTTGTCTACATCCTCATTCAGCTTTTGTAATTCTGAAATGAGATTATCACGAGTGTGCAGAGACATTCGCAATAAATCTAGGATGTGCAGACGTGCAGGTATGTGCTTGAAGTGTTCAATTAAGTCATACTTGAAAGCCTCCTTAGGGCCTGCATGTTCATCATTGTTGCCACTGGGGCGCTTAAAACAGCTTTTCTCGAAGGATTTACATATGTAAAGGAAGATTGGTTGTAATTTTTATGGTAGTCCCGGCCAGAGCGGGTGCCTCTACCAACTTCGAGAGCTTCTTGAGAAGGGTCTTCATTTGGAAGATTGTCTTCAGGATCAAGAGGCTGTCGTTTTTCATTTGCTGAGGATGTATCAGCAGCAGAGTTTCCATCCTCAGTGATTGTGTTGCACGGAGCATTTTCCGGGAACAAATCCTGAATAGCATCCAGCAGCCTTTCTTCTCCGTTGACCAATTCATCGTCCCAAGCATCAATATCTAGGAATTCTTCAGCCAGGAAGGGTGTGAACTTTGAAGCCACAGTCTCAGGAGAAGAAACCTGAGAGGGTGTCATCTCAGTGAAAGTCACGTGAGATGAGGTGGCTCCAGAAGATACATTGCTAGGCATCGCCGGAGTGTAAGTGCTCTCATCAGACGATGCTTCGGAAGAGCTATAATCCCGAATTATCACATTATAGGAAGCTCTGACAGGAGACGTTGCCTGATGGGAGTCAGACTCATCCTCAGATGTAAGAGGATCGTCTATCCAGCAACTTTCTCCATTTTCAGGAGTTAAGGGAGGATGTACCTGATGGTCTTCAGGGACTTCAGGCTTTGGATTGCGAGGAGGCTCGTTGACGCGGTCTTGCTCTTGTTCTAGAGCGAGACGCTGTAAGATCCTTGCATATTCTTCAAGATCAGGCATGGGAGCCAAATCTTATTCTTCATCAACTCTTTGTGGCTCAACATTGTTGATTTCCACTGGAGCAATGAGGGGTGCTGGTTCAACAGCATTTTCTTGTACAGCCTCTTGGTCTTCTTCATCATCAGACCAGGATCCTTGTGGCTGTAGGGGGTTATACCAGATTACTGGCATAAGATGATTCTCAGGAACCCATTCTTCATCGGAGAGATATTCTCCTGTTTCAAGGGACTCCTCCCACTCGTCTGTGTAGTTGGATTCGAATCCATCATCGGTGTCGCTGGACTCGTATCCATCAATGGAGAATCTAATTACCAAATTGCAAGAGTATGATACCTCCTGCGTGACTTCTTTGAATTGAGGTGGCATGAAATCACTGAGATGAATTTTCTTACCATTTTTGAAGTCTCTAGAAGGGATGTTTTTGTTGCCTCCAGTGAAGAGGTAGAGGAAGCCTCTACCTTTTCTTTGACTTCTTGTTTTGGCTGGGTCTTCTCTTGCCGTTTAAGCTTAAGGAGAAGTTTCCTAGCCTACCTTCACTTTTGAGCTGTAGGCTTTGTTTTCACGACCTCCCAATTTTCATCTTCCAGGAGATCGGGATGTACCCATATGGGTTGTCCGTCTGGTGTCGGGTAAGGAACCAGTTTCTCGGACGCTTGGATTGAGTTTATCACCTTGAAGGAAGTAGTGATCTTCTTCTTCGGTGATTTTGATGTTTGTCCACATGTCACCATGTTGACGGAGGCAAACCCATAGTTTTTGTCAAAGGTGATGACTCTGTTTTTCCACATCTCGTTTATTTTCTCCCTCACAACGAAGCATTGATTGAGAGGATGCAAGATCATCTGGTGGTATGGACAGTACCGAGGATCGTTGGTTTTGCTTACATCACCCGGCCTTTTTTATTCAGGCAAGGTGAGCTTGTCGTTTGCCATAAGAGCCCCGAAGATTTCATCAACACCTTCATCGAACGGGTATTCCTTTTCTGCTCGTTCTTTGAAGGCATCAGAGAGTTCAAGCCTCTTACTAGCAGCTTTGTTTTCAGCTTTCTTTAGTGGCTGAGGAGCTTACTTGGTCTGCACATTGAGGACCTCTTTCTTCTTTGGTTTAGAGGTTGTAATGGCGGTTGGCTCTTTTCTTGATGATTTCTGACTGTTGAGGTCTTCAATCACCGTTTCAGCTTCCATGGAAGCATCCAGGAGTTCTCCCAGGTTTTTTGATTTGTTGCGATGATCATGGAGCGGATTCTAGCTCTCATGTTGTTTCGGCAGATGTCGACTAGCGACGCTTGTGGCAATACATAAGAGCATTTGTATGCCATTGCTTTCCACTTATGAATGAAGTCATATGTTGACTCATTCTCCCCCTGTTTTAGGCTGCACAACTGAGCCATAGTAGCAGGATGATCCTCACCTTTGAAGTGAGTCAGGAAGCGTGTCTCTAGCATGGCCCAATTTTGGATGGAGTTCTCCGGCAGAGTGGAGTACCAATCGAAGGCTGTACCTTTTAGGGCACTTACAAAGAGGCGGATCTTGAGTGCATCTTGATCCGCGATAGCTCCCGTCAGGATCTTGAAGTGGATGACGTGCTGTCTGGCTGATCCTTTCCCCGTATATGTTTGGAGAGTAGGATGCTTGAATTTTGTGGGGAACAGGACCGAGTCCATCCATAAGGGATATGGTGGCTTGATCCCATGCTCCTTGAGTATATCCTCTTCTTTTGCTTTGGCGAGGATACTGTCTACGTCCTTTTTGGTAAGGGCGCGTGACTCATTTTCTTCTCCATTTACCTCATCGACTTGATGATTCGGAGGAGGTTCATTGTTCGCCTGATTTTGGAAGGCGAGGAGAAGGTTTTCCATCAGAGTTTCTATCCTCCGTTGGCCTTGTTCCAACTCCTGTATGCGGGTGATCGCATCATCCTGAGGTGGATTGCGGGGAGGTGGCTCAGAATTTGTAGCCAAAACGTTCATCCTTCGTGATTCGAACGAAGAAACTGTCCTGGTGACTGAGCTGGGGCTCATTCTTTTTGAAGAAGAGCTTGAGCAAGGATCACTCTACCGTCCTTTGCTTGAAGGAGTAGGGGATTCTTCTGAATGTCTTCTTGTCCTAGAGACGCTGCGGGTCATCGGACGTCGGACATGGATTTTTGTTGCTGACTTTTGGCGCCTTCTGGTTTTTCCAACCATTGACAGCAGCAACTTGGTTGGGTCTTTCTTTTTCGACCCATTTGGGAGAGACTTGAAGTGTGGGAGGCTGGGTCCTTTGCTTCTCTAGTCTCTTTTGCCGATACGACGTGCGGCGGCGTATACGACGAGCAATTTGAGCTTCGGTCAGCTCTGGCTGGGCTTTGACAACGAAGGATGTGCTCCCCCGGGCGCAGCAGCCGAGCCTATCTTCTTCGTAGCTGGGCAAGGACAGGATGCGAACCCTGTCCTTTGCCTGTTGCAGCGAGGCTTTGAAGTTTTCAAGTTCAGCCCCTGTAGAGATGAAGGGTCGAACTGCAGGTTTGTAGGCCTTAGCAGGTGCTTGCGGAGGCCTTGTGATGCATGAATTGATTTTGGGCTTGTAGGAACAAGCCGGCTCATGCTGGGATGACTTGAGAGTCAGATTGGAGATGGGTCTCTCCTCTTTCATGTAGGCAAAAGGGTAGAACTGGTTCTCCTTGAGTGGGGCCAGGAATGCTGGCTTGGTGGATGTTTGGGACCTTCTTTGTTTTGGAGAAGGTCTTGGGGACCAAGTCTTGGGATATACCTGGTCGTTTGAGGGTTGAGGCCTCGTGGGGCTGCCACGGGCTTCGGGCCTTCTGGTGCTCGCCTTTGGTGTCACGGTAGTGACACGTTGAGAGGCGAGTTTCTACTTCTTGGAAGGAGTAGTTTGTCCCTCGGGAAGTGGGAAAGGTCCCAGCATCCCAAAGATGACAGTCCGGGGAGTCGAGGTCGACCTGGAGTTCAGAGAGTTGCCGAGGGAGTTGACGCTTCGACAGCTGATGGGGCGCTTGTAGGTGCGCGTGGTTTGCTTCTGTTGAAGCATAAGTTGGTGCTTGTTCTCGTCGAAGGTAATGGCTAGTGAAGCTGCCATTGTTAGTTTTTCGAAAAGTTTCTAAAACAAGACCACATCCATTAGTAATCACAAGAATATAGTGATCATAAATGGGAAGTTCTACGGTTTTGACTTTTCAAATCGCTCGAGGGATATGACCCAAGCAATATGAAGAAAGCAAAACGCCATAGAGGGCAAAATTGTTCTAATCGCAGGTATGGTGAGCCCAGAATGAGCGTTCCAATGACTGATAGAGGCAATTGTGAACTTAAAATCAACTTATCAAAAAGCAGAGCTTGCTCGATGTAAGAAGAATATAAAGTTGGAGTTACAAATGTGCCGGTCGCGAATACAGTCGACCCTGAAAGGGCGTACTAGTACCGCTAGACACAAATGTTTGGAGACCGCATCCATGAGATGAGATTCCCTGTTTTGAAAGGTCTAGATGGGATTCATCAACGAGAGTAGATGGTATTCCGATCCAAATACGGTCTCAGCGATTTCCACGAGCGCCAGTATTCAGAAGGAAATGAACCATAATTTCTCGGATCTGAATCCAAAAATGACGAGTTTTTTTTTTTGAAAGGCCAAAATCGGGTTCATCAAAGAGAGCAGAAGGCACTCCAATCTGAACACGGGCTCAGCGATTTCCGCGAGCGCCAGTGCTCAGAAAGGAGAAGACCAAGATTTCTCCAATCTAAACCCAAAATGACGGAAGTTTTTTTTTTAAGATTTTTTTTAAAAAAAATTTATTTATTTATTTATATTTTTTAAAAAAAAAATTTAAATTTTTTTTATTTTAAATTTTTTATTTTTAAAAAATTTTATTTAAAAGACGAGAGAGTACACATAGGCCTCCTAACCTGGTCTTATGAAATTTCGATTGGTAGAATTGCCCCCAGGTAAGGGTAGGATTACTTAATGAACCCGTTTGAAGGACCCTTGCCTAGGTCAGTAAAGCTGTCTCCACACTCTGGACAAGGCTTTTCTTGAATCAACCATGATCAAAGAACGTAGGTGGTTTAACCTTAGTGGTCTATGTCTTTTTTTTTGTTTTTATATATATATATATATATATATATTTTTAGATCTTTAATGAACTCATCGAAGAGAAACGATGGCCCAAACCTTAGTCGAACAGGCTCAACATTTCTCCAAGCACGATGAACGATAGGAAAGGATCAAGGTTTCTCAATTTTGAATCCAAAATGAAAAATCTAATTTTTTGTTTTTTTTTGTTTTTTGTTTTATTTAGATCTTTAATGAACTCATCGAAGAGAAACGATGGCCCAAAACCTTAGTCGAACAGGCTCAACATTTCTGCAAGCACGATGAACGATAGGAAAGGATCAAGGTTTCTCAATTTTGAATTCAAACCGAGAAATCTAATTTTTTATTTATTTTTTGTTTAGATCTTTAATGAACTCATCGAAGAGAAACGATGGCCCAAAACCTTAGTCGAACAGGCTCAACATTTCTGCAAGCATAGGAAAGGATCAAGGTTTCTCAATTTTGAATTCAAAATGAAAATTCTATTTTTTGGTTTTTTTTTTCTAGATCTTTAATGAACTCATCGAAGAGAAACGATGGCCCAAAACCTTAGTCGAACAGGCTCAACATTTCTGCAAGCACGATGAATGATAGGAAAGGATCAAGGTTTCTCAATTTTGAATCCAAAATGAAAAATCCGATTTTTTATTTTTTTTTTCTAGATCTTTAATGAACTCATCGAAGAGAAACGATGGCCCAAAACCTTAGTCGAACAGGCTCAACATTTCTGCAAGCACGATGAACGATAGGAAAGGATCAAGGTTTCTCAATTTTGAATCAAAAATGAAAAATCTGATTTTTTTTTGAAAAGAGAAAGGGTGAAAATAAATTCAAAGAATTAGAAATTTCCAAAAAATCTCATCTCAATTTTTTTAGATGCGGAATCCAACATAGGCCACCAATTAGAAAGTAGCCAAGGAATCAAGAAAAGAAGTATAAGTATAGAGCAATAGATATGATATGCAAATATTTCATTTCTAGCATCGTGTTCTCAAATGAATGTGTCCCACCGGGTGTGCCAGCTTGATGGATCGGCGCTTCCACTCGGTTCTACCGAGGTCGGCGGAAGTGGGAGTCCGTTTGGGTCCGACCCTTTTGTAACCGGGGGGCAGAGGCGTGCATCAACATTTCTTTTGTGTGGGTGTGCCAGGTTTTCTATTTTACTTGGAATTGCAAGTGGTTATCCGGAGATCAACCTTCGCAAGTAAAAAGCAAAATCAACTTCTTTCAAGTTTTCCATTGCACATATGCATAAGAAAAGAGACATTTTCTTGATTTGCCGTGAAAGGCGATTTTTTGGCGTTTATAGCCGATTTTTGGCGTTTATAGCCGATTTTGGCGTTTATAGCCGATTTACAATCCTTATCAATAATGAAAGACAAGAGTTGTGATTTTTGTCTCTTTTGAAAAAATTGAAACTACAATGAAAAGCAAGAAAAGGAGTATCTAACTTCTTAGGAGATCGTGGGGACCTGTTCAGATTGACGGTCACAAGCCATATGTGGACTTTGCCATCATCCATGCAGATGAGAACCGAGGATGCTATTGATTCGCTTGGCTTGGCTATAACTTCAAGTTTTTAGAGGACAAAGACCAAGAGGAGGTCCTATGTCCAATAAAAAGCCAAGTAGACGGGCTGAAAAGCCACGTCTAAGCCATTGGAGGCAGAAGGAGAAGGCAAGGACCTTGGGGGGGGGGTACCCCCCAAGGGACTTTTGTCACCTTGTAGCGGTGGTCGGTGTAGAACTTCCGCAGAGTTTTCTCTCTTTCTTTCTCTTAGATTTCTGATGCCTTTTTCTGTCTGAGTTTCCAGATTTTCTGCAGTCTGTTGTGTGTCTTTTCTTCTTGGAGTGTCTCTCCCTATTTATAAGCTTTTTGGTAGCCATTTAGGAGAGTTTATGGGTTTTTATTGTCATTAAGCCGCATAATGGGAGGAGTTACAGGATTTAATTCCTTTATTTTGTAACTCCTTTTTCTTGGCTTCTGATTGGCCGGAGAGATTAAGGGCATTTAATCACCTTTAATCGCCATGATGGGAAGAGTTTCATGGGTTAAATGCCATGAATCTCTTGACTTGTAACTCCCGGATGCTTGCTTCTGATTGGGCCATCCAAAGAAATGGATTAATGACTGTAATAAAGCTAGTCAATTAATCGCATTAAGTGGTCGCCGAGCAGTTGAAGAGTCGCGGGACGTGCCGCGTCTTTGGGATTCTTCTGGCGATGATCATCGAAGGATCTTCATATAGATCGACATCGGATGACCATGTAACTTCAGGTGTTGGTTGCCAACAGCGGGTCGGTGCCATCTGTCCTTTCGATTTCTCGATCGGTCGGGTAGAAAGCACACTTTTTTTGGTTGACCGGTTGGCGATCAATGTTGATTTTGATACTCTTGACGATTGACCCATGTTTTTGACGAATGTCAGAGGATTTGGTGCCTCAAAAGTATAAATTTTGGAAAATACCAGAGGTCGGACGCTTCGAATCACAAAAAAATGGCGAAAAACGGGGTTTTCGGGGCCCTCCCGGCGATTCCCGGGCTCCAGGGTCGCAGGGGTCTGCGACCCTGGGGGGTTTTCCCCCATTTCGTCCCATTTTGTGTCCATTTTTGCTGTTTTCCGATTCTTTTTCTTCTATATTTTTCCTTGACATTTTTGATCATTTATTGGCCTGATTTCCTTGTAGAAAACCTGATGAGAATCCTTGCATTTTATTTTGCAAAGTTTCCAATTTTCTGAGAAAGTCGAAGACTTTGTCGCGTAGAGCTGCCGATTTTTCGTTAGAAGCTGAAACTGGGACAAGCGATGTCGGAATGACCTGAAATTTGGTGTGAAGCCTCCTGAGCAATAAATAAGACCAACCATAGGCTTTTGTTTGAGTTTTGAAGCTGTTTGGGGTGCTATCACCAGTAGACTTGCTTTTGTCGCGATGAAGATGTCGCGGCTTGATGTGCGGTCAACCGATGTCTGATTGACTTGAAATTTGACAGGGAACCTATTGGAGTCATTTTAAGATGATCCATAGGCTCTATCTTGGAAACCATGGTCTCGGGGAGCTTCACCGCCGAGAGGCCTGATTTGGCTTTCGAGCGTCAAAGTCTGGTCAAATGTTGTCGAAATGACTTGAAATTTGACGTGTAACCCTTTGTAAGCATTTTGAAGCCGTCCATGTGCTCTATCTGATGAGTGATGGCCTCGGTGGTTCTTGCCGCCGAGAGGCTTGATTTAGCTGTTCGAGGGTTGATGTAGGGTCAAACGTTGTCGGTTTGACTCGGAACTTGACGTGGAGCCTTTTGGAAGTATTTTGAGACCATCCATCGGCTCTGATCGAAGATTTGGTGTCTCCGATGCTTTCGCCGCTAGGAGCTCCTTTTCAACTGCCGGAGAAGCGAAGTTAGGCCAAATGATTTTGAAATAGCCCGAAACTTCTTGTGTACTCCTATTTTGGCTGTCTTGAAGGATCTTGCAGTTTTTGTTTGATTCTGACAAGATTTGATTTTTTGGAAGTAACATTGCCTATTTATGGCAGGTTGCGACTTCATGTAGATGTTTGGATCTTGAAGAGGCAAAAGTGACATTTTTGGTGTCAACAGCCCCAGCTCATTCCGTAGGACAGTTTCTTCGTTCGAATCACGAGGGATGAACATCCTGGCTACAAATTCTGAGCCACCAACTCGTAATCCACCTCACGATGATGCGCTCACACGCATCCAGCAGTTGGAACAGGGCCAGCAGAGGATTAAAACTCTGATGGAAAACCTTCTCCTCGCCTTCCAAAATCAGGCTAACAATGAACCTCCTCCGAATCATCAAGACGATGAGGTAAATGAGGAAGAAAATGAGTCACGCGCCCTTACCAAAAAGGACGTAGATAGTATCGTCGCTAAAGTAAAAGAAGAGGATTTACTCAAGGAGCATGGGATCAAGCCACCATATCCCTTATGGATGGACTCGATCCCGTTCCCCACAAAATTCAAGCATCCTACTCTCCAAACATATACGGGGAAAGGATCAGCCAGACAGCACGTCATCCACTTCAAGATCCTGACGGGAGCTATCGCGGATCAAGATGCACTCAAGATCCGCCTCTTTGCAAGTACCCTAAAAGGTACGGCCTTCGATTGGTACTCCACTCTGCCGGAGGACTCTATCCAAAATTGGGCCATGCTAGAGACACGCTTCCTGATTCACTTCAAAGGTGGAGATCATCCTGCTACTATGGCTCAGTTGTGCAGCCTAAAACAGGGGGAGAATGAGTCAACATATGACTTCATTCATAAGTGGAAAGCAATGGCATACAAATGCTCTTATGTATTGCCACAAGCGTCGCTAGTCGACATCTGCCAAAATAACATGAGAGCTAGAATCCGCTCCATGATCATCGGCAACAAATCAAAAAAACCTGGGAGAACTCCTGGAAGCTGAAACGGTGATTAAAGACCTCAACAGTCAGAAATCATCAAGAAAAGAGCCAACCGCCATTGCAACCTCTAAACCACAGAAGAAAGAGGTCCTCAATGTGCAAACCAAGTCAGCTCCTCAGCCACCAAAGAAAGCTGAAAACAAAGCTGCTGGTAAGAGACCTGAACTCTCTGATGCCTTCAAAGAACGAGTAGAAAAGGATTACCCGTTCGATGAAGATGTTGATGAAATCTTCAGGGCTCTTGTGGAAAATGGCAAGCTCACCTTGCCTGAACCCAAAAGACCGGGTGATGTTGGCAAAACCAACGATCCTCGGTACTGTCCATACCACCAGATGATCTCACATCCTCTCAATCAATGCTTCGTTGAGAGAAAATAAACGAGATGTGGAAAAACAGAGTCATCACCTTTGACAAAAACTATGGGTCTGCCTCCGTCAACATGGTGACATATGGACAAATATCAAAATCACCTAAGAAGAAGATCACTACTTCCTTCAAGGTGATAAACTCAATCCAAGCGTCCGAGGAGCTGGTTCCTTTCCCGACACCATACGGACAACCCATATGGGTACATCCCAATCTCCTGGAAGATGAAAATTGGGAGGTCGTGAAAACAAAGCCTACAGCTCAACAGTGAAGGTAGGCTAGGAAACATCTCCTCAAGCTCAAACGGCAAGAAAAGACCCAGCCAAAATAAGGAGTCCGAGAAAAGGCAGAGGCTTCCTCTACCGCTTCACTGGAGGCAACAAAAACATCCCTTCCAGAGACTTCAAAGGGGGTAAGAAAATTCACTCTCAGTGATTTCATGCCACCCCAATTCAAAGAAGCCATGCAGGGGGCATCATATTCTTGCAATTCGGTAGTTGGATTCTCCATTGATGGATACAAGTCCAGCGACACCGATGATGGATTCGAATCCAACAACACCGATGAGTGGGAGGAATCCCTTGAAATAGGAGAATTTCTCTCCGATGAAGAATGGGTTCCTGAAACTCATCTTATGCCAGTAATCTGGTATAACCCCCTACAGCCACAAAGATCCTGGTCTGATGATGAAAAAGACCAAGAGGCTGTACAAGAAAATGCTATTGAACCAGCACCCGTCATTGCTCCAGTGGAAATCAACTATGTTGAGCCACAAGGAGTTGATGAAGAAGAAGATTTGGCTCCCATGCCTGATCTTGAAGAATATGCAAGGATCTTGCAGCGTCTCGCTCTAGAACAAGAGCAAGACCACGTCAACGAGCTTCCTCGCAATCTAGAGCCTGAAGTCCATGAAGACCATCAGGTACATCCTCCCTTAACTCCTGAAAATGGAGAAAATTGCTGGATAGACGATCCTCTTACATCCGAGGATGAGTCTAACTCCGATCAGGCAACGTCTCCTGTCAGGGCTTCCTGTAATGTGATAATTCGAGATTATAGCTCTTCCGAAGCATCGTCTGATGAGATCACTTACACTCCAGCGATGCCTAGCAATGTATCTTCTGGAGCCACCTCATTTCACGTGACTTTCACTGAGACGACTCCCTCTCAGGTTTCTTCTCCTGAGACTGTGACTTCAAAGTTCACACCCTTCCTGACTGAAGAATTCCCAGTTATTGATGCTTGGGACGATGAATTGGTCAACGAAGAAGAAAGGTTGCTGGATGCTGTTCAGGACTTGTTCCCGAAAAATGCTCCATGCAACACAATCACCGAGGATGGCAACTCTACTGCAGATACATCCTCAGCAAGTGAAAAACGACAGCCTCTTGATCCTGAAGATAATCTTCCAAATGAAGACCCTTCTCAAGAAGCTCTCGAAGTTGGTAGAGGCACCCGCTCTGGCCGGGACTACCACAAAAATCACAACCAATCTTCCTTTACATATGTAAATCCTTCGGGAAAAGACGTTGTAAGCGCCCCTAGTGGCAACAATGATGAACATGCAGGCCCTAAAGAGGCTTTCAAGTATGACTTGATTGAACATTTCAAGCACATACCTGCACGTCTGCACATCCTAGATTTTTTGCGAATGTCTCCGCACACTCGTGATAATCTTATTTCAGAATTACAAAAGCTGAATCAGGATGTCGATAAACATGCCCCGCAAGTCCCCCAAATTGGAATGGATTACCGGGTCAAAATCTCAGAAGCTTCCTCAAAGGGAGAATAGAAGAAAACTAAGGGATCATGCATTGAATGCCTCTCGGTTAAAAAAGCAGCCAGTGCAACCATTGCCTTCACTAAGGAAGACCTCCTACTTAGAGAAACCAGGCACAACCGACCCTCGTACTTCATAGGGTACATCAAGGAAATGCCTATGCATAGAGTTCAGATCGACCCAGGTTCTGCACTCAACCTCATCTCCACATCGGCTCTTGAAGAATTGGGCATCCCACCCAGCAAGCTGAGCCACACATCTGTATCTATCTTTGGATACGATGGGAGTACTCAAAGGCCTATCGGCAAAATCAGGTTTAAATTGCAGATCGGTGATCTTATCTCTGAGGTCACAGTGTATGCAATAAAAACCCCTTCATGCTACAACATCCTTCTCGGATGCCCCTGGATCCACGAGAATGGTGTTGTCCCTTCAACTCTACATCAGTGCATCAAGTTTGTTGGCGACGACGGCATGATACATCGAGTCTTTGCAGACAGAAAACCCTTCAAAGGTAAAGAAGTCCACTTCGCAGACTCACAAATGTATGAAGGTGAAAAAGAAGAAGAGGAGAAGCACACAACACCCTTTGCCAAAAATCTCCAGAAAGATAAAGGCAAGGCTCCTCAACAATCATCGGAAGAAAACAAACCATCCGGTAAATTCGAAGATTGCATTCGAACTCCCTTCATCATCTCCCTCAAACCTTCAAAGCATTTGGTCATCACAACTAAAGTGAAGAAGGCAAAGCAAAAGCCTGGGGGCAAATTTGTTGTCTCTTTCGTATCTATCATGCAAGACACAGATTCGGATTCAGAGCCAGAAGACGACACATCGTCAAGCCAAGCTGACACTCAGCAAGTTCAGCCTGCTCTTACTCAAATGGAGACAACTTCTGACATAGAAGATACTACGGCACCTTCCTTCATTGTTCCAGCAACTTCAGTAAAGGAAAAACCGATCTTCTTCCATAGATCGGATGCTTCTTCATCAAACTCCATGCTTGAACCTTTCCAAAATGAAGGTATGCCTCAATTATCCTTATATAGTTCTGTGGCACAAGCTATTATGAAGAAAATGGGCTATGATGCTCAAAACCCAGTCGATTTGGGAGAAGGACGCGGTATTCTCACGCCATTGGGGCCCGTCTTAACCAAAAGCCAGCTGGAAGATTGGAGACTCTACGGCTATGTAGAAAAGTCTTCACATGGGCTAGGGTACGATCTCGACACTCCTCTGAGACAGTTGACACAAAGGCTTAAAAGTCAATTTACTGACCAAGCCTCAACATCTCAAGTCCATGAAGACATCGATCTCCCTGGATATCTCTTCGATGAGTCACCTGACAAAGATTCAGGAAGCTCATCCAATTGGTACGATTTCTCAAACAATAAAGAGGAGTTGTCCGATGGAACAGACGTGTGGTCTTCTGACCCAAAAGAACCCTCATCTCCAAAAGAAGTAGCCTACTTCGACCCAATTTCAACAGGCGATTGGGATCTTCTCATAGCAAGCCTTGAGAAAATTACCGATCAAGAAGACCCGTGGAAAGGAACAAAACCTTGGTCTGGAAATGCCCTTAAAACCCCAGAAGGTTTCGTTGAGCTGGAAGCCTCCAAAAATATTGTGGAGGAACCACCTTCGAACCTTCCAACAGAAGATCCTGTTCAAAAGATAGACTTGGGAACACCAGATAATCCACGTCCTGTATTCATAAGCAAGAATATAAAGGATGATGAGTTACCCGAGTATATCGCATTTCTTCGTGAGTTCGTTGATTGCTTTGCATGGTCTTATGCTGAAATGCCTAGTTTAGACCCCAAAGCTGCAGTCCACAAACTTAATCTTCAAGAAGACATCAAAAGCCTGTCAAACAAGGCCAAAGAAGATTATGTCCAGATGTGATGGATAAAATTGAACAGGTAGTTCAAAAACTCAATAGCGTCGGCTTCATCCGTGAGGAACAACATCCTGAATGGTTGGCCAACATTGTCCCCGTGACAAAGAAAAACGGGCAGATCAGGGTCTGTATTGACTATAGAGACCTGAATGGCGCATGCCCTAAAGATGAATTTCCGCTCCCCATACCAGAGGTAATGATTGATAATACCTGTGGATTCGAGCGAATGACATTCATGGATGGTTTCTCTGGCTACAATAAGATAAAGATGCATCCTGAAGATGAAAAACATACATCGTTTCGGACCCCATTTGGCGTGTATTGTTACACTGTCATGCCATTTGGTCTGAAAAATGCCGGTGCCACATATCAAAGGGCTATGATGAAGATATTCCAAGATATGCAGCACAAGATGGTCGAATGTTATGTTGATGACCTCGCCCTCAAAAGCAAAGGAAAAGAAGATCATCTCGAAGACCTTCGAGAAGTCTTCCTCCGGCTTTGCAAACACAAACTGCGAATGAATCCTCTGAAATGCTTCTTCGGCATCTCGTCGGGTAAGTTCCTCGGATTCTTAGTTCGGAAAGCTGGAATAGAGCTTGACCCCATAAAAGTCAAAGCCATTCTAGAAATGCCGTCTCCAAGAACCTTGAGAGAACTCAAAGGGCTTCAAGGGAGATTAGCCTACATCAGACGGTTGATCTCCAATCTTTCAGGGAAATGCCGTCCATTCTCCCGGTTAATGAAAAAAGGTGTAAACTTTGTTTGGGATGCTGACTGTGAAGCTGCATTCCAAGATATCAAGTCATACCTGACAGAACCTTCAGTGTTAGCTGCTCCTACCACTGGAAAACCATTCATCTTGTAAACAAGAGCCCTTGATCACTCTCTGGGAGCTCTGCTTGCACAAGAAAATGATGAAAGAAAAGAAGCTGCTCTATATTACCTCAGCCGCATGCTAGTAGGTGCAGAGCATCGCTACTCTCCAGTCGAAAAAGAATGCCTTGCAGTGATGTTCGCCATACAAAAGCTGCATCACTACTTGCTTTCCAACACAGTCTACCTGGTCTCGAGGATCAACCTCTTGAAGGTCCTTGTCACAAAAGCAGGTTCTCTCAATGACTGACTGTCAAAATGGTCCATCCTTCTGTCATAATTTGATATCAGGTATGTACCACAAAAAGCAATCAAAGGGCAAGCTCTAGCGGACTTCCTCGCAGAGCATCCATTGCCTAAAGACTCTCCACTCAGAGATGATCTCCCAGATGAACCAGTCTACAATGTGGAGACTTTCTCACAAAATGCTTCCTGGGACATGTACTTTGACGGTGCAACCAGGACAAATGAAAAAAGACAGCTGATCTCGAGAGTTGGCATCCTCTTTGTTAGCCCCGACAAATACATGATTCCACACGCTTTCTCGCTACTGGAACCATGCACAAACAATGCAGCTGAATATCAAGCTCTGATCCTAGGATTGGAACTCGCCATCAAATCCGGTATCACAATGCTGGAAGTCTTTAGAGACTCTCAACTGATCGTCAACCAGATGAATTAGAAATTTGAAGTCAGGAAGCTTGATCTGCTGCCTTACTACAACAAGGCACAATCGCTTCTGCAAAAGTTTAACATCTATCACATCACCCACATTCGTAGAGGTGAAAACATAAGTGCAGATGCCCTGGTTGGACTTGCCGCATCTATGGCAATCCAGGAAGGAGAAAACATGCAAATCACAATGTGCGAAAGAAGAGTCCTTCCTCCTCTTAACACACATCAAGCAGTTGCTGAATGCCACTAAGTGGCTGGAAGTCGGATTTCAATCCTTCAAACTTCAATCGGCGACTGGAGGAATCCGTTCATTGATTACACTATGTTCGGAATCCTACCTGAAGATCCAAAACAACGGGTAAGCATCCAAAGGCGAACCCCAAGCTTTCACTTGGATATTCCTTCAAAAATCCTTTACAGGAAATCCTTCAACGGAGTACTTCTACGCTGCTTGTCACGACAAGAGGCTGAAGAAACATCAATGCCACAAAACAAAAAAAATTGGCTTTCAAAAAACCCGGCTATCAATGCCACAAACTCGGCTATCAATGCCACCAAACTCGGCTATCAATGCCACCAAAACCGGCTATCAATGCCACAAAATCGGCTTCCATGCCACAAACAAAAATCTGGCTTTCATGCCAAAACAATCAATTGACAAAAGATTTTCACAAAATGACAAGCTTTTGATCAAATCCCATTTAGCAATTACTTTTATCACAAAAATATTTAAGTGAGCGTAGGGAAAAAAAAAGCATCCCATTTAGCAGTTACTTTTATCACAAAAAGATTTAAGTGAGCGTAGGGAAAACAAAAAAAAACGTCCCATTTAGCAATTACTTTTATCACAAAAAGATTTAAGTGAGCGTAGGGAAAACAAAAAAAACAAAAAAAGAGTACAAAAAAAATTACATGTGGTACCAAAAAAAAAAAAGTGTTCACAAGCACTAAAAAAAAAGTACCAAAAAATACATGTGGTACCAAAAAAAAAGAAAGTGTTCACAAGCACTGCAAAAACAAAAAAAAGTACCAAAAAAAATACATGTGGTACCAAAAAAAAAGAAGGATAGTTTCTGCTACAAAAATCAGGAACTCAGCCAAAAATGGTCTCCAGCCAAGATTTCAGCTCCTCAAGCAAACTTTTGGCCTCAGCCGTCAGGGATTCCAAGGCACGCTTCTTCAGGAACTTGCCATGAGATGCTGGAGAATGCTGCAATCCTTCTTTCACACCGGGAAGCTTATCCCGAGCAGTTCGCCATTGCTTGCTCTCTTGAGACCTCCTTTCAAGAACTCGATCAGCATCGGCAACCCAGTGAATCAGAGCACTCTCCCTGTTGCGAGCCTCTGTTATTACAGCCCACTTGGCAGCGACTTGTGCATGCAGATGCTCAAGACGTTTCCTGGCCTCATCGACCTCCCTATCAAGGATGTTAAGGTCATGTGTCAGCCCAATGATTGCTAGCTCTTCTAAATTCTTCTCTCGGACTATCTGCTTCCTGCTTTGTGTAACCTCATCCAGGTCAGACTTAGCCTTATCAGCAGGATCCAGGAACATCTCCTTGAAGAACTAGTCATCAGCCAAACCCATGGAATCAAACCATTTTTCACCCAGCTCAATGATCCTATCAATGATCACCTTGGCACCTGTGACATCCAGACCAGCCTCTTCGGCATCACCGAGAATCTCATGCACATGCTGGATCATGCCAAATCCGGCATCCAAGTGACCAGCAAGGAGAGTCTCAATCTAAGAGCACAGAACCCGCGCTGCCACCTTCTTCGCAAAAAGAAGAGATGGCCCAGCTGAAGATTCGCCCTGCTCCGTCGGTCGGCTGCCCATGTCATGCCCCGTTGGAAGAGGAACAAAAGAACTCTTTCCAGTTGGAGCTGCTGGAGAAGGAATTTTAGCATGAGGTATCTCCTCAACAGTGTCAGAACTGGTCCCATGAGTCTCTACCTCTAGATCGACCTCTGGCATCCCTTGCTCTGGTTCTGAAGGAAGCAACAGACTCTCCTCTGTCACCTCAAAACCAGCTAAAGAAACAAAAAAAGGTATGAATATGATCCTGTTTGAAAATCATTATCAAGGTTATTACTACAAAATACCTTCTTCGACGACTGGCGGAACACTCTCTTCCTCCATGAACTCATCGGAAGCATCATCAACATTTGCGTCCATCGATGGTTCAAAGTCATCGGAATCCTGTGGCAAGTCAGCTGACAAGAAAAATGTTAGCAAACCAAGTCACAGACACAAAAAAAAAGCAAAAGAAGTTATACCAATTGGAGATTCTGGATTCACTCCAGAGTTCGTCGGTTCTTCTTCAGGTGCCCCGACAGGATCTGTCACCACCTCATCGGTTGGAACCTCAGGCATCACCAAGTCTTCCTCTGCTAAAAAAAAAAGAGAAAAGTGGAAACAAGAAGCAAATCAGAACATGGAAAAATCCCATGAAAAGAAATGGAAAGAGAAAAAAGGAAGAATCATACCTTCGCCGACAGTCTCTTCTTCTCGGCTTCTTTTGTCTGGAGGCTCGTCAGCATCCACTGGCACATCCTCATTGATAGTAAGAGGGACTTCCAAGTTAGGAGAGTCCTCATGCTGCCCCTTGCTGCGATGATGACTCCTCCTCCTCTTACTCCTGCGGGCTCGCTTCTTAGAGGAACCCGCCCCGCTGTCAGAGTTAGGTTTCCCACTTGACTCCTCACTGGATGGTCTACTCTTGCCAGTAGACTCTGATGATGCCAAAATAGGATTTCGGACACCACCGGTCAAGTAATAAATGCTAGGTGAAAATGTAGTAAATAAATGAGAGAGAGAGAGGGAATTTATAGTGGTTCGGTCTGTATGACCTACGTCCACTTTGAATATGGTGATCTTTGATTGATAAGGTGGATTACAAGCGAGAGAGAGAGAGTAAGATGTTCATCCCCCTTAGTGATAAGATGGCTCCTCTATTTATAGTCCTCCCCTAACAGATGGGGACGACTTCTCTTTGGAGCCTCAGAGCTGTCCTCGAGGGACGGGCTAGGTGGAGGCAGGTGAGATATTCTCCGCAGGAATTGGTAGAAGCGGGACTGCTTCCAAAGCGACGTAGATGCCTGCCTTGACTTGGTCACTCCATGGATCTGGACCTGGGCTTCCCTGGTGGATTTGGATCTGGCTCATCATATTCTAGGCCACTTGGGCCTGACTCATCATTTTCCCCCAATGCCCTGCGCACAAAGAAGCTTTGAAAGGGGGGCATTTTGAGAAGAAGGAGATGAGCCTAAAACTTGCTAAAAAGAATGCCCCAGACCCAAAGTTGGAGCAGAGGACGAGGTACCAAGCGGCCGATCTGCAGTTTGCTGTGCAGCCAGAGAGGAGGTGGTTGCGCCAACAGACGAAGCAGGCAGCAGGAGGCTGGGCGCCCGGAAGAGGCCTGGGCGGTCGACAGGCAGTTTGGGCGCCAGGAGCAAAGGTGCCAGGGAGCTGGGCGCCAGGGTGCTAGAGTGCTGGGCGCCAAGTTGCTAGGGTGCTGGGTGCCAGCAGGGAGCTGGGGTGCCAGGAGGATCTTTAGTATCCGGGAGCGGTTGAGGCCCGATTGTTGACATTCAATCTGGAAAGAGAGGCAGACTTCTTGCCTGCTTGAGAGCAGTGCAGAGACGAAGCGTTTTTTGCAACCCGCGAGAGGACCGCTAAGCTGGATATATAGACTGCCTGTTTAAGAACAGTGCAGAGGCCAAGCTTTTTGGGCGACCTGCGAGAGAGCCGCTAAGTTGAAGATAGGCTGCCTGTTTAACAACAGTGCAGAGGCCAAGCTTTTTGGCGACCCGCGAGAGAGCCGCTAAGCTGGAGATTGGCTGCCTGTTTAAAAACAGTGCAGAGGCCAAGCTTTTTTGGCGACCCGTGAGAGAGCCGCTAAGCTGGAGATAGGCTGCCTGTTTAAAAACAGTGCAGAGGCCAAGCTTTTTTGGCGACCCGTGAGAGAGCCGCTAAGCTGGAGATATAGACTGCCTGTTTAAGAATAGTGCATAGGCCAAGCTTTTTTGGCGACCCGTGAGAGAGCCACTAAGCTGGAGATAGGCTGCCTGTTTAAAAACAGTGCAGAGGCCAAGCTTTTTTGGCGACCCGCGAGAGAGCCGCTAAGCTGGAGATAGGCTGCCTGTTTAAAAACAGTGCAGAGGCCAAGCTTTTTTGGCGACCCGTGAGAGAGCCGCTAAGCCGGAGATAGGCTGCCTGTTTAACAACAGTGCAGAGGCCAAGCTTTTTGGCGACCCGCGAGAGAGCCGCTAAGCTGGAGATAGGCTGCCTGTTTAAAAACAGTGCAGAGGCCAAGCTTTTTGGCGACCCGCGAGAGAGCCGCTAAGCTGGAGATAGGCTGCCTGTTTAACAACAGTGCAGAGGCAGGTCACCACGTAGGGCGATCCGCGAGATGATTCATCCAAATGGAACATCCAAGAGAGAGAAAATCATCCCAAGAGAATGAAAAGAGTGTGCAAGTAGCTGTAATGATGGGTGCAGTAGAGAAAAAACAAACGAAGACCAGAGTGATTGGCCGGACGTCGACGGACGTCGAGGATGCGGCATCAGGCGAACATGAATTGAATCCCGCTGCGGGCGCCCAACCCGAGGCAAGGTTGGGCGTGCCCTCCCCTCGGGGCAAGCAGCTTCGGCGAGGGCTGGGCCTCGGGCGCCCAGCCCGAGGCTTCTCCATGCGTGGGCCCCCCTCGGACGAGCAGCAGTGGCGAGGGCTGGGCCTTGGGCGCCCAGCCCGAGGCTTCTCCATGCGTGGGCCCCCCTCGGGCGAGCAGCAGTGGCGAGGGCTGGGCCTTGGGCGCCCAGCCCGAGGCTTCTCCATGCGTGGGCCCCCCTCGGGCGAGCAGCAGTGGCAAGGGCTGGGCCTTGGGTGCCCAGCCCGAGGCTTCACATGGCGCTCCCCCCTTTCAGGCGAGCAGCAGTGGCGAGGGGGCTGGTCGACCGGGGCGTCGGGCGAGAGGGTCGCCTCGCTGATGAGGGCGCAGGTCGCGTGGCTGCTGAGGGCGCCGGTCGTCTGGCTGGCGGCGAGGATGCTCGCCTCCGGGCGAGGGCGAAGGCAGGCTGCTCCCAGGCGAGGGCGAGGGCAGGCACGGGCTCGTCCCGGGCAACAACGGCAAGAAGGAGGGATCCTCGCTGGGCGAGGGGATCCTGCGCGAGGCCAGGCCGGAGAAAAACAAGTCCGGGTGAGTAGGTGCTGGCCGCGGGCGACCCCAGGCCCCCGCGAGCTGACCGGGCAGCTCGACCCCCGCCGGGGGTCCCCCCCGGACCCCCTCTGCGAAGGGCAACTTGGTAGGCTCACTTTCCTGTCTGCAGAGAGGACAGATGGCGGGTGCTTGGATCTCTTCTGGGCGCCCGGGGTTTCTGCGCCATAGGGTTGGGCGCTTAGGTGAGGTGCTCCCGACGTGGAGCAGTTGGAAATCCTAGATGCGGTACTTCAGGCAGTACTCCTCCGAGCTGTGTTCCTCATTGCCCTGCGAGCAGGAGTTGTAGGCTGTTGAATGGTCTCCAACATTTGTTGAGGAGTGGGAGCATTTGGGGGAGGATTAGTCGGTGGAGATCATCCTCGCCCTCTGCTCGCCTAGTTGATCTCGTCGTGATCACCATAATTTCTGAAGAAGATGTGTGAAGTGAGAGATTTTCGGCTCCCCACAGACGGCGCCAAACTGATGATGCCAAAATAGGATTTCGGACACCACCGGTCAAGTAATAAATGCTAGGTGAAAATGTAGTAAATAAATGAGAGAGAGAGAGAGGGAATTTATAGTGGTTCGGTCTGTATGACCTACGTCCACTTTGAATATGGTGATCTTTGATTGATAAGGTGGATTACAAGCGAGAGAGAGAGAGTAAGATGTTCATCCCCCTTAGTGATAAGATGGCTCCTCTATTTATAGTCCTCCCCTAACAGATGGGGACGACTTCTCTGTGGAGCCTCAGAGCTGTCCTCGAGGGACGGGCCAGATGGAGGCAGGTGAGATATTCTCCGCAGGAATTTGTAGAAGCGGGACTGCTTCCAAAGCGACATAGATGCCTGCCTTGACTTGGTCACTCCGTGGATCTGGACCTGGGCTTCCCTGGTGGATTTGGATCTGGCTCATCATATTCTAGGCCACTTGGGCCTGACTCATCAGACTCCATGGAAGCTTGCCTTTGCGCCGCTTGCATCCAAGCACCAAGTTCGGCTTCCTCCTATTCTAGCTGCTCTAAAGCCTCATCGGGTATTTCTCGAACAGCTTCAGAACCAATGATGCCCTGGTCACCGAGAAAGCCTATCTTGTGCTTCTCTCCAGAAAGGAAGGCCGAGACTTCCTCTCGCCGGACGCCATCCGACTTTCCAAGGCTCTTTCTAGATGCCAGCTTCACATCAAGCTCCTTCTTGGAAAGCCCCCAATATGCCAAAAAGCTCTCCGCGAACCACTTCGCAAAGCCGGCGGTCCGGGAAGTCAACAACACAGGATAAGAGATCATGGCTGTAGTGTCTTCAGCACTATAGAAAGCCCATGCATTTCTCCCATCCTGTAAACCTCCAAAGCGCTTCACCATGCTTGAAGGCGCTCCAACAACGCCTTAAGAAAAACCCAACTGCAAAGCAAAACGAGAGGGTACATACGGCTGGATGTCGATAAAAAGATGTCTGTGGTACACCATCGTGCCGACACGTATGCTGAAAAACCACTCCTTCTCTGCGTTCGTCAAGGAGTAATGCCTTCCCGACCCCGCCCTGGTAGAGTCTCGGGAGGCACCAAAATCAAAAGCCTTCTTCCGCAACTCCGGAGAAAGCTTCACTAAACACTGCCCCATCTCGACGTTCCTGAACCGTCGGATCCTCATGCGGGCAAACAAAAGTGATTCGGACACGGCTTTGCCCTTAGCCAGCCGAATCATCAGAGGATCATCATCCTGTGCAACACCTAGCCGGTGGAAGCCAGGACAGTGGTACACGTACCATGAATAAAAGATGTGGGCTAAAAATGCCCTATTCATAGGAAGCCCAAGCCGAACCAAAAAAGCAGCAGCCTGCAGTTCGGTACACAGGTATGAGTAAAGAGCTGGCACCAAAGCAAGCTGCTCTCCAAACGCCATCTGACAAGCCGGAAAAATACAGTGCGGCCTGATGTGCGTTCCATCTCCTCCAGCAAAAATAGCCTCACCAAGCCAATAAGTGAGGTAAACAGCGAGATCTCTCCGCAGTGCAATGTCAGGACATATGGCATTTGTACTCGCACAGAAATCTCTCAACTCTTCTTGCATAGCCAAGATCTTCTTCGAACTTAGATCCTGAGCCCTGGCTTCCTGGGTCACACTATCAGAAGACTCCCTGCTATCAAAAAAGTTGGGGAACGAAGAGCTAGAACTCTTCCAACTGCTGGATCTAACTTTCAAACCCTCCTTCTCCTTCAAAAAATCATATAAGGCGACAAGCTGAAAGTACAGAAGCCTGAACTCCTCAGACTGCTCCTCAAGGACGCTGTCAATCGGCATAAACTCCTCATAGAGTTTGCCAAGGATGGGCAATCCAGTAATGGCACTCAGCTCCTTCAAAGAGAAACCAATCTCACCATTCGTCACAACGAAGGTATTGGTTTGTGGGAGGAATGACTCCAGCATAGCCATGAAGGCCTCGTCGGAAAAGATCACAGTCTCCCTAAAGGCGTGGACCACATCAAAAATCCCGGCTTCCTTCAAAACGGTGCCACCAATCAGCAGGACGCGATCAGTCCACGACTTCCACTCGGAGTCAGCATTGAAACGGCCACGAAGTCGAAAAGGCTTTATCCAATTGCTGCCGTCACCGCTGAAAATACCAAGGCCCACCGGTCTCAAATCGACCGACGGATAATCAGAGCCTTGGTAGCCGCTGGATGGCATCAATAGGTCCATGTCAGCAGGCGACCTCTCCCTATATCCAGGAGAACCGCAACAAAAACCCCGGTCTTGATTACATTTGTCCTTCTCACCCAGCTTGGAGGATCTTCCCTCTTAGAGCACGTGGGGGCAAGGCTCATGATTGAGACGGTGCGATCAAATGTCGACCGGGTAGCAACAGTCTTCTTCTCACCATCTGCTGTGAAAGAGAACTGAAAACATCTCCTCTGGTATGTCATGTCATCAGGGATGGCATCACCAAAGAAGAAGGTAGGCTTGGGTAAAACACTCTGATCTTCCATCACCCATGGATGACTGCTTACCATGATCTTATAGAATTCCTCTCCATTGAGAGCGATCAGTCGCTGCCTCATCTCATCTCTGTTGAGGGAGTCTCACTCTTCCAGATTTCTCTCAACATACTAGACCTTCTCCCAGGCCTGCTGAACGGCCAAATTAGAAGATCTAGCAGATCGACGAGGTACACTTGTAGCAGGCTCTTTACCCTTGTTCGTTCTAGAAGAACCACCTGCAAAGGATGGAAAAGAAAAAGATCAAACATCAAAATGACAGAATCTCGCTAAAAAAAATCTGGCGAAATTTTGACATGATGCCGGGGCAATTCCGAAGAAAATGAACTATCCCGAAAGAAATAGAAAGCTTGAAGATGGGCTCAACATTGCTGCGAGCTCCGAAACTCCAAACTTTCGAAACCTCAAAGTCTCCGCAAAATCAGGAAGGGCTCAACATCGCTGCGAGCTCCAAATTCCCAAATTTGCGAAAACTTTCAGGTATGCTATCACATCATGCTACAATTTAATTTACAAAAAATATACATGCATGAACATCTTGGTTTAAAAAGAAATGCATTATCATGATGAGCAAACAAAGAAAAAAAAATAAACTTTCTCAAAAAAAAGGGGGAGAAAGAAAACAAAGAAAAAAAAGAAAAGAAACTTTCTCAAAAAAAAAAGAGAGAAAGAAAAAAAAGGGGCTGGCCCACAGGCCACGTGGCCGTACGGCCAGATCCGTACGGAACTGTCCGTACGGCCCACAAAAGAAAAACATGCCAAAAAAAAAAGAAGAAAGCATGAAAAAAAAAACGTGCAAAAAAAAAAAGAGCAAACACGTGAAAAAAAAAGAAGAAAAGAAAAGAAAGAAAAAAAAAAAAAGAAAAAACTTTTTTTTTCCTACAATGGGGTTTTCTTGAAAAAGGGAACTTACTTGAAGCCATTGATGGAGAAGAAGAAGAAAAGTCTTGAAGATCTTGAAGAAGAAGAACTCTTGGTCTTGAAACCCTCTTGGGATTGTTGCAAAAGAAAGTAATAAGAGCAAGAGATCCAACCTCCTCCTTGCTTTTATAGAAGAGAGCAAACCAAAGAAAGAAAGAAGAAAGAGGTAAGTGTTACTAATTAGTAACCTTACCAAAAGAAAGAAATTAGAAAGATTCTTTCCCAAAAGAAAGATATCTTGAGGGATTCTCTCCAAAAAGAAATCAATGAGAGATTTTCTCCCGAAAGATAGGATCAATGAAAGATTCTTTCCCAAAGGAAGATATCTTGAGATATTCTCTCCCCAAATAAAGGGAACATGAGAGATTCTCTCCAAGTAAAGATATTCTTAGATATTCTCTATCCAAGGGAGATATTTTTGGATATTCTTTACAAAAATGACACCATATGAGATCTAAGCCATTTCAAAAGCTTAAGGTCCCATGGGTTAGCCCATATGAGCCAGGTTTGACCACCTAGGCACTAAAAAAAAAATTGGGCTTTTAGTCAAAGAGAAATCCCTCTTACCAAGAGCATACAAAAATGGTTCCATGCCTCTTTTGAGTTGATTCGACCATACAAAAGAGAATTCCAAGCCCCATGAGCTTCCAAAAATCAAACCATCCAGCCTCATATACCAAATTGAGCCAAAATCTTGAAATTGACATTCCACAAAAATCCAAACTAAATCTTGGTCCCCTAACTTGCCACATATAGCTTGTTAGGTCACAAGACCAAAACTAAAAATCAAAACATGATCCCCTAACTTGCCACATACAGCCTGTTAGGTCACAAGATCAAAACCAAAATCGACCCCCCAACATTCTACATACAGCTTGTTGGGTCACACGGTCAAAACCAAACCCGACCCCCTAACCTGCCACATACAGCTTGTTAGGTCACAAGGTCAAAACCCAAATCCACATCCCTGATGTCATCTTCAAAACTTTGCCTCGAGATGGTATGTGATCCCTTTCACTACCATAAAATTCCCCTAGAAGCTCAAAAGGCTGCAAATACCAAAAAGAAAGACTGCTCAAAGACTCTTGGTCAAGTCACAAGCTCTCCTTCACAAATCTCTTCGAGGCACATCAACTATAAAAGTTAAGCAACTCGTCGCTGCACCTCGAGGGCGCATTTGTTGACAGAAAAAATGTCACTTTGCCTCTTCAAGATCCAAAGAGCTACATGAAGTCGCAACCTGCCATAAATAGGCAATGCTACTTCCAAAAAATCAAATCTTGTCAGAATCAAACAAAAACTGCAAGATCCTTCAAGACAGCCAAAAGAGAAGTACACAAGAAGTTTCAGGCCATTTCAAAATCATTTGGCCTAACTTCGCTTCTCCGGCAGCTGAAAAGGAGCTCCCGGCGGCGAAAGCATCGGAGACACCAAATCTTCGATCAGAGCCGATGGATGGTCTCAAAATACATCCAAAAGGCTCCACGTCAAGTTCCGAGTCAAACCGACAACGTGTGACCCTACATCAACCCTCGAACAGCTAAATCAAGCCTCTCGACGGCAAAAACCACCGAGGCCATCACTCATCAGATAGAGCACATGGACGGCTTCAAAATGCTTACAAAGGGTTACACGTCAAATTTCAGGTCATTTCGACAACATTTGACCAGACTTTGACGCTCGAAAGCCAAATGAGGCCTCTTGGCGGAAAAGCTCCCTGAGACCATAGTTTCCAAGACAGAGCCTATGGATCATCTTAAAATGACTCCAATAGGTTCCCTATCAAATTTCAAGTCAATCAGACATCGGTTGACCGCACATCAAGCCGCGACATCTTCATCGCGATAAAAGCAAGTCTACTGGTGATAGGACCCCAAACGGCTTCAAAACTCAAACAAAAGCCTATGGTTGGTCTTATTTATTGCTCAGGAGGCTTCACACCAAATTTTAGGTCATTCCGACATTGTTTGGCCCAGTTTCAGCTTCTAACGGAAAATCGGCAGCTCTACGCGACAAAGTCTTCGGCTTTCTCAGAAAATTGGAAACTTTGCAAAATAAAATGCAAGGATTCTCATCAGGTTTTCTATAAGGAAATCAGGCCAATAAATGATAAAAAATGTCAAGGAAAAATACAGAAGAAAAAAGAATCGGAAAAACAGCAAAAACGGGCACAAAACGGGCTAAAAGGGGGGGAAACCCCCCCCAGGGTCGCAGGCCCCTGGGACCCTGGCCCAGGGTCGGAGGGCCCCGGAAACCCCGTTTTTCGCCGTTTTTTCGCGATTCGAAGCGTCCGACCTTTGGTAAAAATTTATACTTTTAAGATACCAAATCCTCTGACATCCGTCAAAAACACGGGTCAATCATCAAGAGTATCAAACTCAACATTGATCGCCAACCGGTCAACAAAAAAAAGTGTGCTTTCTACCCGACTGATCAAGAAATCGACAGGACAGATGGCACCGACCCGCTGTTGGCAACCAACACCTGAAGTTACATGGTCATCCGATATCGATCTACATGAAGATCCATCGATGATCATCGCCAGAAGAATCCCAAAAGATGCGGCACGGCCCGCGACTCTTCAACTGCTCGGCGACCACTTAATGCGATTAATTGACTAGCTTTATTACAGTCATTAATCCATTTCTTTGGATGGCCCAATCAGAAGCAAGCATCCGGGAGTTACAAGTCAAGAGATTCATGGTATTTAACCCATGAAACTCCTCCTATCATGGCGATTAAAGGCGATTAAATGCCCTCAATCTCCTCCGGCCAATCAGAAGCCAAGAAAAAGGAGTTACAAAATAAAGGAATTAAATCCTGTAACTCCTCCCATTATGCGGCTTAATGACAATAAAAGCCCATAAACCCTCCTAAATGGCTACCAAAAAGCTTATAAATAGGAGAGCACTCCAAGAAGAAAAAACACACAACAGACTGCAGAAAATCAGGAAACTCAGACAGAAAAAGGCATCAGAAATCTAAGAGAAAAATAGCGAGAAAACTCTGCGGAAGTTCTACACCGACCACCGCTACAAGGTGACAAAAGTCCCTTGGGGGGTACCCCCCCAAGGTCCTTGCCTTCTCCTTCTACCTCCAATGGCTTAGACGTGGCTTTTCAGCCCGTCTACTTAGCTTTTTATTGGACATAGGACCTCCTCTTGGTCTTTGTCCTCTAAAAACCTGAAGTTATAGCCAAGCCTTGCGAATCAATAGCATCCTCTATTCTCATCTGCATGGATAATGGCGAAGTCCACATATGGCTTGCGACCGTCAATCTGAATGGGTCCCCCACAATCTCTTGAGAAGTTAGATCCTCCTTTTCTTTCTTTTCATTGTAGTTTGTATTTTTTCAAAAGAGACAAAAATCATAACTCTTGTCTTTCATTATTGATAAGGATTGTAAATCGGCTATAAACGCCAAAATCGGTTATAAACACCAAAAATCGGCTATAAACGCCAAAATCGGCTATAAATGCCAAAAAATCGCCTTTCATGGCAAATCAAGAAAATATCTCTTTTCTTAAATATATGTGCAATGGAAAACTTGAAAGAAGTTGATTTCCATTTACTTGCGAAGGTTGATCTCCGGATCACCACTTGCAATTCCAAGTAAAATAGAAAATTTGGCACACCCACACAAAAGAAATGTTGATGCACGCCTCTGCCCCCTGGTTACGAAAGGGTCGGACTCAAACGGACTCCCACGTCCGCTGACCTCGGTAGAACCGAGCAGAAGCGCAGGTCCATCAGGCCATAGAGTATGGGAAGCCCAGGAGGCACAAACACTAGTGTGATGGACCACGCTCCTGCTCGGTTCCTACCGAGGTCGGCGGACGTGGGAGTCCGTCGGGTCCGACCCTTTCGTAACCAGGGGGCAGGGGCGTGCATCAACATTTCTTTTTTTGTGTGGGTGTGCCAGATTTTCTATTTTACTTGGAATTGTAAGTGGTGATCCGGAGATCAACCTTCGCAAGTAAAAAGGAAATCAACTTCTTTCAAGTTTTCCATTGCACATATATTTAAGAAAAGAGACATTTTTCTTGGTTTGCCGTGAAAGGCGATTTTTTGGCATTTATAGCCGATTTTGGCGTTTATAGCCGATTTTTGGCGTTTATAGCCGATTTTGGCGTTTATAGCCGATTTACAATCCTCATCAATAATGAAAGACAAGAGTTATGATTTTTATCTCTTTTGAAAAAATACAAACTACAATGAAAAGAAAGAAAAGGAGGATCTAACTTCTCAAGAGATTATGGGGGACCCATTCAGATTGACGGTCGCAAGCCATATGTGGACTTCGCCATCATCCATGCAGATGAGAATAGAGGATGCTATTGATTCGCAAGGCTTGGCTATAACTTCAGGTTTTTAGAGGACAAAGACCAAGAGGAGGTCCTATGTCCAATAAAAAGCTAAGTAGACGGGCTGAAAAGCCACGTCTAAGCCATTGGAGGTAGAAGGAGAAGGCAAGGACCTTGGGGGGTACCCCCCAAGGGACTTTTGTCACCTTGTAGCGGTGGTCGGTGTAGAACTTCCGCAGAGTTTTCTCGCTATTTTTCTCTTAGATTTCTGATGCCTTTTTCTGTCTGAGTTTCCTGATTTTCTGCAGTCTGTTGTGTGTTTTTTCTTCTTGGAGTGCTCTCCTATTTATAAGCTTTTTGGTAGCCATTTAGGAGGGTTTATGGGCTTTTATTGTCATTAAGCCGCATAATGGGAGGAATTACAGGATTTAATTCCTTTATTTTGTAACTCCTTTTTCTTGGCTTCTGATTGGCCGGAGGAGATTGAGGGCATTTAATCGCCTTTAATCGCCATGATAGGAGGAGTTTCATGGGTTAAATACCATGAATCTCTTGACTTGTAACTCCCGGATGCTTGCTTCTGATTGGTCCGTCCAAAGAAATGGATTAATGACTGTAATAAAGCTAGTCAATTAATCGCATTAAGTGGTCACCGAGCAGCTGAAGAGTCGTGGGCCGTGCCGCATCTTTTGTGATTCTTATGTCGATGATCATCGATGGATCTTCATGTAGATCGACATCAGACGACCATGTAATTTCAGGTGTTTGTTGCCAACAGCGGGTCGGTGCCATCTGTCTTGTCGATTTCTCGATCGGTCGGGCAGAAAGCACACTTTTTTTTGGTTGACCGGGTGGCGATCAATATTGTTTTCGATACTCTTGATGATTGACCCGTGTTTTGGACGAATGTCAGAGGATTTGGTGTTTCAAAAACATGAATTTTGGAAAGTACCAGAGGCTGGGCACTTCGAATCGCGAAAAAAAAACGGCGAAAACCGGGGTTTCCGGGGCCTTCCCGGTGACCCCGGGCTCCAAGGTCGCCGGCTACCCTGGCCCAGGGTCGCAGGGGCCTGCGACCCTGGGGGGTTTTCCCGGAGGGCTTTGCCGCCGAGAGGCCTGATTTGGCTTCCGAGCGTCAAACTATGGTCAAATGTTGTCGAAATGACCTGAAATTTGACGTGTAGCCCTTTATAAGCATTTTGAAGCCGTCCATGTGCTCTATCTGATGAGTAATGGCCTCAGTGGTTCTCGCCGCCGAGAGGCTTGATTTAGCTGTTCGAGGGTTAATGTAGGGTCAAACGTTGTCGGTTTGACTCGGAACTTGACGTGGAGCCTTTTGGAAGTATTTTGAGACCATCCATCGGCTCTGATCGAAGATTTGGTGTCTCCGATGCTTTTGCCGCCGAGAGCTCTTTTTCGGCTGTCGGAGAAGCGAAGTTAGGCCAAATGATTTTGAAATGGCCCGAAACTTCTTGTGTACTCCTCTTTTGGCTGTCTTGAAGGATCTTGCAGTTTTTGTTTGATTCTGACAAGATTTGATTTTTGGAAGTAGCATTGCCTATTTATGACAGGTTGCGACTTCATGTAGCTCTTTGGATCTTGAAGAGGCAAAGTGACATTTTTGGTGTCAACAAATGCCCCCTCGAGGTACATCGATGAGTTACTTAACTTTTGTAGTCGATGTGCCTCGAAGAGATTTTTGAAGGAGAGCCTGTGACTTGACCAAGAGTCTTTGAGCAGTCTTTCTTTTTGGTATTTGTAGCCTTTTGAGCTTCCAGGGGAATTTTATGGTAGTGAAAGGGATCACGTACCATCTCGAGGCAAAGTTTTGAAGATGACATCAAGGATGTGGATTTGGGTTTTGACCTTGTGACCTAACTGGCTATATGTGGCAGGTTAGGGGGTCAGGTTTGGTTTTGATCGTGTGACCCAACAAGCTGTATGTGGAATGTTGGGGGATCAATTTTGGTTTTGATCTTGTGACCTAACAGGCTGTATGTGGCAAGTTAAGGGATCTGGTTTTGGTTTTTGGTTTTGGTCTTATGACCTAACAGGCTGTATGTGGCAAGTTAGGGGACCGGGATTTGGTTTGATTTTTGTGGAATGTCAATTTCAAGATTTTGGCTCAATTTGGTATATGAGGCTGGATGGTTTGATTTTTGGAAGCTCATGGGGCTTGGAATTCTCTTTGTATGGTAGAATCAACTCAAAAGAGGCATGGAACCATTTTTGTATGCTCTTGGTAAGAGGGATTTCTCTTTGACTAAAAGCCCAAATTTCTTTTTTTTTTTTAAGTGCCTAGGTGGTCAAACCTGGCTCATATGGGCTAACCCATGGGACATTAAGCTTTTGAAATGGCTTAGATCTCATATGGTGTCATTTTTGTAAAGAATATCCAAAAATATCTCATTTGGATAGAGAATATCTAAGAATATCTTTACTTGGAGAGAATCTCTCATATTCCCTTTATTTTGGGATAGGATATCTCAAGATATCTTTCTATTGGGAAAGAATCCGTCATTGATTTCTTTTTGGGAGAAAATCCTTCAAGATATCTTTCTTTTGGGAAAGAATCTTTCTAATCTCTTTCTTTTGGTAAGGTTACTAATTAGTAACACTTACCTTTTTCTTCTTTCCTTCTTTGGTTTGCTCTCCTCTATAAAAGCAAGGAGGAGGTTGGATCTCTTGCTCTTATTACTTTATTTTGCAATAATCTCAAGAGGGTTTCAAGACCAAGAGTTCTTCTTCTTCAAGATCTTCAAGACTTTTCTTCTTCTTCTCCATCAATGGCTTCAAGTAAGTTCCCTTTTTCAAGAAAACTCCATTGTAGGATAAAAAGTTCTTCTTTCTTTTTTTTTTGTTTCTTTCTTTTCTCTTTTTTTTTTCACGTGTTTTCCTTTTTTTTTCACACGTTTTTTCTTTTCTTTTCTTCTTTCTTTTTTTTTATTTTTCATGTTGTTTTTTTTTTTGTAGGCCGTACGGACAGATCCGTACGGATCTGGCCGTACGGTCACGTGGCCAGTGGGCCACGGCCTGTGGGCCAGCCCCTTTTTTCTTCTTTTCTGTTTTTTTTTTTGTTTTCTTTCCCCTCCTTTTTTTTTTGAGAAAGTTTCTTTTTTTTTTTTTTTTTGCTCATCATGATAATGCCCCCTTTTCTTTTGGCAAACCTAGATGTTCATGCATGCATTCAATTGTAAATTAAATTTGTAGCATGATGTGATAGCATAACAGAAAGTTTTCGCAATTTTGGGAATTTGGAGCTCGCAGCGATGTTGAGCCCTTCCTGATTTTGCGGAGACTTTGAGGTTTCGAAAGTTTGGAGTTTTGGAGCTCGCAGCGATGTTGAGCCCATCTTCAAGCTTTCTTATTTCTTTCGGGATAGTTCCTTTTCTTCGGAATTGCCCCGTCATCATGTCAAAATTTTGCCAGATTTTTTTTAGCGAGATTCTGTCATTTTGATGTTTGATCTTTTTCTTTTCCATCCTTTTCAGGTGGTTCCTCCAGAACGAACAAGGGTAAAGAGCCTGCTACAAGCGTACCTCGTCGATCTTCTAGATCTTCTAATCCGGCCGTTCAGCAGGCTTTTGAGAAGGTCCAGTATGTTGAGAGAAATCTGGAAGAGTGCGACTCCCTCAACAGAGATGAGATGAGGGCAGCGACTGATGGCTCTCAAGGGAGAGGAATTCTATAAGATCATGGTAAGCAGTCGTCCATGGGTGATGGAAGATCAGAGTGTTTTGCCCAAGCCTACCTTCTTCTTTGGTGAGGCAGTCCCTGATGACATGACATACCAGAGGAGATGTTTTCAGCTTTCTTTCACAGCAGATGGTGAGAAGAAGACTGTTGCTACCCGATCGACGTTTGATCGCACCGTCTCGATTCTGAGCCTTGCCCCCACGTGCCCTAAGAGGGAAGATCCTCCAAGCTGGGTGAGAAGGACAAATGTAATCAAGACCGGGGTTTTTGTTGGCAGTTCTCCTGGATATACGGAGAGGTCGCCTGTTGATATGGACCTGTTGATGCCATCCAGCGGCTACCAGGGCTCTGATTATCCGTCGGTCGATTTGAGACCGGTGGGCCTTGGTATTTTCAGCGGTGACGGCAGCAATTGGATCAAGCCTTTTCGACTTCGAGGTCGTTTCAATGCTGACTCCGAGTGGAAGTCGTGGACTGATCGCGTCCTGCTGATTGGTGGCGCCATTTTGAAAGAAGCCGGGATTTTTGATGCGGTCCGCGCCTTTAGGGAGACCGTGATCTTTTCCAACGAGGCCTTCATGGCTATGCTGGAGTCATTCCTCCCCCAAACCAATACCTTCGTTGTGATGAATGGTGAGATTGGTTTTTCTTTGAAGGAGCTGAGCACCATTACTGGATTGCCTATCCTTGGAAAACTCTATGAGGAGTTTATGCTGATTGACAGCGTCCTTGAGGGGCAGTCTGAGGAGTTCAGGCTTCTATACTTTCAGCTTGTCGCCTTCTATGATTTTTTGAAGGAGAAGGAGGGTTTGAAAGTTAGATCCAGCAGTTGGAAGAGTTTTAGCTCTTCATTCCCCAATTTTTCTGATAGCAGGGAGTCTTCTGATAGCGTGACCCAAGAAGCCGGAGCTCAGGATCCAAGTTCAAAGAAGATCTTGGCCATGCAAGAAGAGTTGAGAGATTTCTGTGCAAGTACAAACGCCATATGTCCTGACATTGCACTGCGGAGAGATCTTGCTGTTTACCTCACTTATTGGCTTGGTGAGGCTATTTTTGCTAGAGGAGATGGAACGCACATCAGGCCGCATTGTATTTTTCCGGCTTGTCAGATGGCGTTTGGAGAGCAGCTTGCTTTGGTGCCAGCTCGTTTCTCCTACCTGTGTACCGAACTGCAGGCTGCTGCTTTTTTGGTTCGGCTTGGGCTTCCCATGAATAGGGTATTTTCAGCCCATATCTTTTATTCGTGGTACGTGTACCACTATCCTGGCTTCCACCGGCTGGGTGCTGCACAGGATGATGATCCTCTGATGATTCGACTGGCTAAGGGCAAAGCCGTGTCCGAATCACTTTTGTTTGCCGCATGAGGATCCGACGGTTCAGGGACGTCGGAATGGGGCAGTCTTCAGTGAAGCTTTCTCCAGAGTTGCGGAAGAAGGCTTTTGATTTTGGTGCCTCCCGAGACTCTACCAGGGCGGGGTCGCTTCACGGAATTATTCCTTGAGAGTGGCTTTTCAGCATACGTGTCGACACGATGGTGTACCGTAGACATCTTTTCGTCGACATCCAGCCGTATGTACCCTCTCGCTTTGCTTTGCAGCTGGGCTTTTCTCAAGGCGTTGTTGGAGCGCCTTCAAGCATGGTGAAGCGCTTTGGAGGCTTACAGGACGGGAGAAATGCATGGGCTTTCTATAGTGCTGAAGACACTACAGCCATGATTTCTTATCCTGTGTTGCTGACTTCCCGGACTGCCAGCTTTGCGAAGTGGTTCGCGGAGAGCTTTTTCGTCATATCGGGGGCTTTCCAAGAAGGAGCTTGATGTGAAGCTAGCATCTGGAAAGGGCCTTGGAAAGTCGGTTGGCGTCCGGCGAGAGGAAGTTTGGGCCTTCCTTTCTGGAGAGAAGCACAAGATAGGCTTTCTCGGTTACCAGGGCGTCATTGGTCCTGAAGCTGTTCGAGAAATACCTGATGAGGCTTTAGAGCAGTTAGAACAGGAGGAAGCCGAACTTGGCACTTGGATGCAAGTGGCACAGAGGCAAGCTTCTGTGGAGTCTACTGGCAAGAGTAAACCATCCAGTGAGGAGTCAAGTGGGAAAACCTGACTCTGACAGCGGGGCAGGTTCCTCTAAGAAGCGAGCCCGCCGGCGTAAGAGGGGGAGGAGTCATCATCGCAGCAAGGGGCAGCATGAGGACTCTCCTGACTTGGAAGTTCCTCTTACTATCAATGAGGATGTGCCAGTGGATGCTGACGAGCCTCCAGAGAAGAGAAGCCGAGAAGAAGAGACCGTTGGTGAAGGTATGATTCTTCCCTTTTTCTCTTTTCATTTGTTTTCATGGGATTTTTCCATGTTCTGATTTGCTTCTTGTTTCTGCTTTTTCTGTTTTTTTTAGCAGAGGAAGACTTGATGATGCCTGAGGTTCCGGTCGATGAGGTGGTGACGGATCCTGTCGAGGCACCTGAAGAAGGACCGAGGGACTCTGGAGTGATTCCAGAGTCTCCAATTGGTATGACTTCTCTTTTTTTTTGTCTGTGACTTGGTTTGCTAACACATTTCTTGCCAGCTGACTTGCCACAGGATTCCGATGACTTTGAACCATCGATGGACGCAAATGTTGATGATGCTTCCGATGAGTTCATGGAGGAAGAAAGTGTTCCGCCAGTCGTCGAAGAAGGTATTTTGTAGTTATAACCCTGATAATGATTTTCAAACAGGATTATATTCATACCTTTTTGTGTTTCTTTTGGCAGGTTTTGAAGTGACAGAGGAGGATCTGTCGCTTCCAGAGCAAGGGATGCCAGAGGTTAATCCAGAGGTAGAGACTCCTGGGACCAATTCTGACAATGTTAAGGAGATTCCTCATGCTGAGATTCCTTCCCGAGCAGGAGCAGCTTCAACTGGTAAGAGTTCTTTTGTTACTCTTTCAACAGATGATGACATGAGCAGCCGACCAACGGAGTTGGGCGAATCTTCAGCCGGGCCATCTCTTCTTTTTGCGAAGAAGGTGGTGGTGCGGGTTCTGAGCTCTTGGATTGAGACTCTGCTTTTTGGGCACTTAGATGCCAGATTTGGGATGATCCAGCATGTGCGTGAGATTCTCGGTGATGCCGAATAAGCTGGTCTGGATGTCACAAGTGCCAGGGCAATCATTGATAGGATCATTGAGCTGGGTGACAAGTGGTTTGAGACCATGGGTTTTCCTGACGATCAGTTCTTCAAGGAGATGTTCTTGGACCCTGTGGATAAGGCTCAATCTAACATGGATGAGGCTATAGAAAGCAGGAAGCAGGCAGTCCGAGAGAGGAACTTAGAAGAGCTAACCATCATTGGGCTGACACATGACCTTAACATCCTTGATAGGGAGGTCGATGAGGCCAGGAAACGTCTTGAGCAATTGCAGGCACAAGTCGCTGCAAGTGGACTGAAATAACAGAGGCTCGTGAAAGGGAGACTACTCTGATTCACCGAGTTGCGGATGCCAATCGAGTTCTCAAAAGGAAGTCTGATGAGAACAAACAATGGAAAACTGCTCGGGGGAAGCTTCCCAGTGCGAAAGAAGGGTTACAGCCCACCCCAGCATCTCATGGCAGGTTCTTGAAGAAGCGTGCCTTGGAATCCTTGACGGATGAGGCCAAAAGCTTGCTTAAGGAGCTGAACTCTTGGCTGGAGACCATTTTTGATTGAGCTCCTGTATATTTTTTTTTTTTACAGAAACCATCCTTCTCTCTTTTTTGGTACTTGTATTTTTTTGGTACTTTTTTTTTGTAGTGCTTGTGAACACTTTCTCTTTTTTTTTTTTGGTACCACATGTATTTTTTTTTGTACACTTTTTTTTAGTGCTTGTGAACACTTTCTTTTTTTTTTTGTTATCCCTACGCTCACTTGAATCTTTTTGTGATAAAAGTAATTGCTAAATGGGATGCTCTTTTTTTTTTGTTATCCCTACGCTCACTTGAATCTTTTTGTGATAAAAGTAATTGCTAAATGGGATTTGATCAAAAGGTTGTCATTTTGTGAAAATCTTTTGTCAAATGATTGTTTTGGCATGGAAGCCAGGTTTTGTTTGTGGCATGGAAGCCAATTTTGGCATGAGAGCCAGCTTTTCTTGTGGCATTGATAGCCGAGTTTTTTTTTTGTGGCATCTATAGCCAGTTTTGGTGGCATTGATAGCCGGTTTGTTTTGTGGCATCTATAGCCGGTTTTTTTTTTTTTTTGAAATCCAAGTTTTTGTTTGTGGCATTGATAGCCGGTTTTGTTTTGGTGGCATTGATAGCCAGTTTGTGGTGGCATTGATAGCCTGTTTTGATGGCATTGATAGCCGGTTTGTGGCATTGATAGCCGGTTTGGTTTTCAAAAAACGCAAGTATCGACTAAAAGTCGCCTCGTTGTTGAATGTTCTTGCAAGTATCGATGGAATGTCACATCCTTGCTCATTCGGTTGCGAGTATCGATGGAATGTCACATCCTCGCGGATTTGGGTGCAAGTATCGATGGAATGTCGCATCCTTGCTTTTCAAAAATTTTTGTTTTGCGGGTACTGACTTGATGTCGTTTCCCCATGATTTTTGAAATTTGTGGTTTTCTCGAACCTTTGGGTTATGGATATCAACTGAAATGTTGCGTCTCCATGGTTTTTTAGGTTTTCTCGAACCTTTGAAATTTGGGTTGTGGATATCAACTGAAATGTTGCGTCTCCACAGTTTTGGATTTTGCAAGTATCGACGAAATGTCACTTTCCTGCGATTTTGGAAGTGTCGAACATGGTTCATATGCTTCCGATTTGTGCGAGTATCGACTAAGCATCGCTTCCTCGCGGTTTTTTGAAAAACCATTTTTTTTTGTTTAAAGACACGAGGGTCATAAGTTTTGACCTAAAACCATTTTGGCGGTAAAAGGCAGGGTGGACTAGGGTGGAAATCCCTGAATCCGGATTTATTTCAAACCATGAATTTTGGGTTCAAGGGTTGGAAATTTTGGTCAAGTTAGGGAAAGGTTCCTAAACTGGATATTTTTTTTTTTGAACAATGAAAAAATGAAAGTAAGCATTGTTTTAAATTTCTAGGAATTTCAACATTTGATATGAAAATTCTAAAAAAAAGGGTGGGTTTAGCGAGCGTGTACCTGGAAACCGGTTTTGGCCGTACAGGCATTGCTCTTACCCAGTTGGGTAAGTTATCAAGGGTAGTACCGCTTTAAGAACTTGCCGTTGATGGGCAGCATACATCTGTCGCCTTCCATGTTTAGGAGTGCGTATGCGCCGTTGGAGAAAACCTTGTCGATGACGTAGGGTCCCTCCCATTTTGGCTCAAATTTGCCTTCGGACTTGTGAGCGAAGACCATTGGTCTTTTTACCGCAAGAACCAAGTCACTCTTTTTGTAGGCGCGTTGCCTGACCTTTTTATCGAAAGATCCTGCCATTCGTGCCTGGTAAAGTTCAATGCTTTGTTGAGCTTCGAGCCGTCTCTCATCGAGATTGTCCAGCTCATGGAGTCGCAATTTGACATTACTTTCTTGAGTCATGTCATTTTGCAAGGATACCCTCAAGGAAGGAATTTGTACTTCCAAAGGTACGACAGCTTCGCATCCATAGACCAAGGAGAATGGTGTGCTATGGGTTGGTCCTCGAACGGTGGTTTGATAGGCCCACAAAGCTTTAGATATTTTGTCGCTCCAGTCTCTTTTGTGACTAGAGACCATTTTTTTGAGGATTTTGCAGAGTGTCTTGTTGAAAGCTTCTGCTAACCCGTTTGCTGCCGGATTGTATGGAGTCGAAGGACAGCTTTAGATTTTGTATTTGTCGCAGAACCTGTAGAATCGATGATCCCGGAATTGTAGTCCATTATCATGGACGAATCTTTTGGGTATGCCAAAACGACAAATGATGTTGGTGCGCAGGAACTGAAGGACTGATGAGGTCTTCATTTCGTTAAACGCAAATGCTTCTGACCACTTAGAAAAATAATCCGTAGCGGCGAAGATGAAGCGATGACCTTTGCTCGAAGGGGGAAAAATAGGACGTATGATGTCCATACCCCAGGCTTCGAAAGGCCATGAGATCGCTGTAGGATGCAGCCATTCTGGAGGCATGTGAATGTAATCTCCATGAACTTGGCATTGTTGGCAGCGCTTAGCAAATTGCATTGCGTCAGCTACCATGGTAGGCCAGTAATATCCTAACCTTTTTATCTGATCATAGAGCTTAGTTCCAGCCTGATGAGCTCCGCAAAGACCAGCATGAACTTCTTCGAGTGTTTCTTCAGCCTCTTGTTGTGACAAGCAGCGTAGAAGTACTCCGTTGAAGGATTTCCTGTAAAGGATTTTTGAAGGAATATCCAAATGAAAGCTTGGGGTTCGCCTTTGGATGCTTACCCGTTCTTTTGGATCTTCAGGTAGGATTCCGAACATAATGTAATCAATGACCAGATCCCTGCAGTCGCCGATTGAAGTTTGAAGGATTGAAATCCGACTTCCGACCACTTGGTGGCATTAAGCAACTGCTTGGTGTGTGTTAAGAGGAGGAAGGATTCTCCTTTCGCACACTGTGATTTGCATGTTTTCCCCTTCCTGGATTGCCATGGATGCGGCAAGTCCGGCTAGGGCATCTGCACGTATGTTTTCACCTCTACGAATGTGGGTGATGTGACAGATGTCAAACTTTTGCAGAAGTGATTGTGCCTTGTTGTAGTAAGGCAACAAATCTGGCTTCCTGACTTCAAATTTCTGATTCATCTGGTTGACGATCAGTTGAGAGTCTCCAAAGACTTCCAGTATGGTGATACCGGATTCGATGGCGAGTTCCAATCCTAAGATCAGAGCTTGATATTCAGCTGCATTGTTTGTGCATGGTTCCAGTAGCGAGAAAGCATGTGGAATCATGTATTTGTCGGGGCTAACAAAGAGGATGCCAACTCCCGAGATCAGCTGTCTTTTTTCATTTGTCCTGGTTGCACCGTCAAAGTACATATCCCAGGAGGCACTTTGTGAGAAAGTCTCCACATTGTAGACTGGTTCGTCTGGGAGATCATCTCTAAGCGGAGAATCTTTAGGCAATGGATGCTCTGCGAGGAAGTCCGCTAGAGCTTGCCCTTTGATTGCTTTTTGTGGTACATACCTAATATCAAATTGTGACAGAAGAATGGACCATTTTGCTAGTCGAGCATTAAGAGAACCTGCCTTTGTGACAAGGGCATTCAAGAGGTTGACCCTCGAGACCAGGTAGACTGTGTTGGAAAGCAAGTAGTGACGCAGCTTTTGTACGGCGAACATCACTGCAAGGCATTCTTTTTTGACTGGAGAGTAGCGATGCTCTGCACCTACTAGCATGCGACTGAGGTAGTATAGAGCAGCTTCTTTTCTCTGATCATTTTCTTGCGCAAGCAGAGCTCCCAAAGAGTGATCAAGGGCTCTTGTGTACAAGATGAATGGTTTTCCAGTGGTAGGAGCAGCTAAAACTAGAGGTTTTATCAGGCATGACTTGATGTCTTGGAAAGCAGCTTCACAGTCAGCATCCCAGACAAAGTTTACACCTTTTTTCATCAACCGGGAGAATGGACGGCATTTCCCCGAAAGATTGAAGATGAACCGTCTGATGTAAGCCAATCTCCCTTGAAGCCCTTTGAGTTCTCTCAAGGTTCTTGGAGAGGGCATTTCTAGAATGGCTTCGACTTTTATGGGGTCAAGCTCTATTCCAGCTTTCCGAACTAAGAATCCGAGGAACTTACCCGACGAGACGCCGAAGAAGCATTTCAAAGGATTCATTCGCAGTTTGTGTTTGCGAAGCCGGAGGAAGATTTCTCGAAGGTCTTCGAGATGATCTTCTTTTCTTTGCTTTTGACGGCGAGGTCATCAACGTAACATTAAACCGTCTTGTGCTGCATATCTTGGAATATTTTCATCATAGCCCTCTGATATGTGGCACCAGCATTTTTTCAGACCAAATGGCATGGCAGTGTAGCAATACACGCCAAATGGGGTCCGAAAAGATGTATGTTTTTCATCTTTGGGATGCATCTTTATCTGATTGTAGCCAGAGAAACCATCCATGAATGTCATTCGCTCGAATCCACAGGTATTATCAATCATTACCTCTGGTATGGGGAGCGGAAATTCATCTTTTGGGCATGCGCCATTCAGGTCTCTATAGTCAATACAAACCCTGATCTGCCCATTTTTCTTTGTCACGGGGACAATGTTGGCCAACCATTCAGGATGTTGTTCCTCACGGATGAAGCCGACGCTTTTGAGTTTTTGAACTTCTTGTTCAATTTTATCCATCACATCTGGATGGAATCTTCTTTGGCCTTGTTTGACAGGCTTGATGTCTTCTTGAAGATTGAGTTTGTGAACCGCTATTTTGGGGTCTAAGCCTGGCATTTCAGCGTAAGACCATGCAAAGCAATCAACGAACTCACGAAGAAAGGCGATATACTCGGGTAACTCATCATCCTTTATATTCTTGCTTATGAATACAGGACGTGGGTTATCTGGTGTTCCCAAGTCTATCTTTTGAACAGGATCTTCTGTTGGAAGGTTCGAAGGTGGTTCCTCCACAATATTTTCGGAGGCTTCCAGCTCAACGAAACCTTCTGGGTTTTCAAAGGCATTTCCAGACCAAGGTTTTGTTCCTTTCCACGGGTCTTCTTGATCGGTAATTTTCCCAAGGCTTGCTATGAGATGATCCAATCGCCTGTTGAAACCGGGTCGAAGTAGGCTACTTCTTTTGGAGATGAGGGTTCTTCTGGTTCAGAAGTCCACACGTCTGTTCCATCGGATAACTCCTCTTCATTTTCGGAGAAATCGTGCCAATTGGATGAGCTTCCTGGATCTTTATCAGGTGACTCATCAAAAAGATATCCAGGGAGATCGATGTCTTCATGGACTTGAGAAGTTGAGGCTTGGTCAGTATATTGACTTTTAAGCCTTTGTGTCAACTGTCTCAAGGGAGTGTCAGGATCATACCCTAACCCGTGTGAAGACTTTTCTACATAGTCGTAGAGTCTCCAATCTTCCAGCTGGCTTTTGGTCAAGACGGGCCCCAATGGCGTGAGAATACCGCGTCCTTCTCCCAAACCGACTGGGTTTTGAGCGTCATAGCCCATTTTCTTCATAATAGCTTGTGCCACAAAACTGTATAAGGATAGTTGAGGCATACCTTTATTTTGGAAAGGTTCAAGCATGGAGTTTGATGAAGAAGCATCCGATCTATGGAAGAAGATCGGCTTTTCCTTTGCTGAAGTTGCTGGAACAACGAAGGAAGCTGACGTAGGATCTATGTCAGAAGTTATCTCCATTGGAGTGAGAGCAGGCTGAACTTGCTGAGTGTCAGCTTGGCTTGACGATGTGTCGTCTTCTGGCTCTGAATCCGAGTCTGTGTCTTGCATGATAGACACGAAAGAGACAACAAATTTGCCCCCAGGCTTTTGCTTTGCCTTCTTCACTTTAGTTGTGATGACCAAAGGCTTTGAAGATTTGAGGGAAATGATGAAGGAAGTTTGAATGCTCTCTTCAGATTTACCGGATGGTTTGTTTTCTTTCGGTGATTGAGGAGCTTTGCCTTTATCTTTCGGGAGATTTTCGGCAAAGGATGCAGTGTGCTTCTCCTCTTCTTCTTTTTCACCTTCATACATCTGTGAGTCTGCAAAGTGGACTTCTTTACCTTTGAAGGGTTTTCTGTTCCCAAAGACTCGATGTATCATGCCGTCGTCGCCAACAAACTTGATGCATTGATGTAGAGTTGAAGGGACAACACCATTCTCGTGGATCCAAGGGCATCCGAGAAGGATGTTGTAGCATGAAGGGGTCTTTATGGCATACACTGTGACCTCAGAGATAAGATCACCGATCTACAACTTGAACCTGATTTTGCCGATAGGCCTTTGAGTACTCCCATCGTATCCAAAGATAGATACAGATGTGTGGCTCAGCTTGCTGGGTGGGATGCCCAACTCTTCAAGAGCCGATGTGGAGATGAGGTTGAGTGCAGAACCTGGGTCGATCTGAACTCTGTGCATAGGCATTTCCTTGATATACCCTGTGAAGTACAGGGGTCGGTTATGCCTGGTTTCTCCAAGTAGGAGGTCGTCCTTTGTGAAGGCGATGGTTGCACTGGCTGCTTTTTTAACCGAGAGGCATTCAATGCATGATCCCTCAGTTTTCTTCGTTTCTCCCTTTGAGGAGGCTTCTGAGTTTTTGACCCGGTAATCCATTTCAATTTGGAGGACTTGCGGGGCACGTTTGTCGACATCCTCATTCAGCTTTTGTAATTCCGAGATGAGATTATCACGAGTGTGCGGAGACATTCGCAACAAATCTAGGATGTGCAGACGTGCAGGTATGTGCTTGAAGTGTTCAATCAAGTCATACTTGAAAGCCTCCTTAGGGCCTGCATGTTCATCATTGTTGCCACTAGGGGGCGCTTACAACATCTTTTCCCGAAGGATTTACATATGTAAAGGAAGATTGGTTGTAATTTTTGTGGTAGTCCCGGCCAGAGCGGGTGCCTCTACCAACTTCGAGAGCTTCTTGAGAAGGGTCTTCTGATGGAAGATTGTCTTCAGGATCAAGAGGCTGTCATTTTTCATTTGCTGAGGATGTATCAGCAGCAGAGTTACCATCCTCAGTGATTGTGTTGCATGGAGCATTTTCCGGGAACAAGTCCTGAACAGCATCCAGCAATCTTTCTTCTTCGTTGACTAATTCATCGTCCCAAGCATCAATGGCTGGGAATTCTTCAGTCATGAAGGGTGTGAACTTTGAAGTCACAGTCTCAGGAGAAGAAACCTGAGAGGGTGTCATCTCAGTGAAAGTCACGTGAGACGAGGTGGCTCCAGAAGATACATTGCTAGGCGTCGCCGGAGTGTAAGTGCTCTCATCAGACGATGCTTCGGAAGAGCTATAGTCCTGAATTATCACATTACAGGAAGCTCTGACGGGAGACGTTGCCTGATCGGAGTCAGACTCATCCTCAGATGTAAGAGGATCGTCTATCCAGCAATTTTCTCCATTTTCAGGAGTTAAGGGAGGATGTACCTGGTGGTCTTCAGGGACTTCAGGCTCTGGATTGCGAGGAGGCTCGTTGACGCGTTCTTGCTCTTGTTCTAGAGCGAGTCACTGCAAGATCTTTGCATATTCTTCAAGATCAGGCATGGGAGCCGGATCTTCCTCTCCATCAACTCCTTGTGGCTCGACATGGTTGATTTCCACTGGAGTAATGAGAGGTGCTGGGTCAGCAGCATTTTCTTGTACAGCTTCTTGGTCTTCTTCATCATCAGACCAGGATCCTTGTGGCTGTAGGGGGTTATACCAGATTACTGGCATAAGATGAGACTCAGGAACCCATTCTTCATCGGAGAGATATTCTCCTGTTTCAAGGGACTCCTCCCACTCATCTGTGTAGTTGGATTCGAATCCATCATCGGTGTCGCTAGACTCGTATCCATCAATGGAGAATCCAACTACCGAATTGCAAGAGTATGATGCCTCCTGCATGGCTTCTTTGAATTGAGGTGGCATGAAATCGTTGAGAGTGAATTTTCTTACCCCCTTTGAAGTCTCTGGAAGGGATGTTTTTGTTGCCTCCAGTGAAATGATTGAGGAAGCCTCTGCCTTTTCTTTGACCTCTAGTTTTGGCTGGGTCTTCTCTTGCCGTTTGAGCTTGAGGAGATGTTTCCTAGCCTGCCTTCGCTGTTGAGCTATAGTCTTTGTTTTCACGACCTCCCAATTTTCATCTTCCAGGAGATCGGGATGTACCCATATCGGTTGTCCGTCTGGTGTCGGGTAAGGAACCAGTTGCTCGGACGCTTGGATTGAGTTTATCACCTTGAAGGAAGTAGTGATCTTCTTCTTCGGTGATTTTGCTGTTTGTCCACATGTCACCATGTTGGCGGAGGCAGACCCATAGTTTTTGTCAAAGGTGATGACTCCGTTTTTCCACATCTCGTTTATTTTCTCCCTCACAACGAAGCATTGATTGAGAGGATGCGAGATCATCTTGTGGTATGGACAGTACCGAGGATCGTTGGTTTTGCCAACATCACTCGGTCTATTTGGTTCAGGCAAGGTGAGCTTGCCGTTTGCCACAAGAGCCCCGAAGATTTCATCAACGTCTTCATCAAACGGGTATTTCTTTTCTACTCGTTCTTTGAAGGCATCTGAGAGTTCAAGTCTCTTACCCGCAGCTTTGTTTTCAGCTTTCTTTGGTGGCCGAGTAGCTGACTTGGTCTGCACATTGAGGACCTCTTTTTTCTTTGGTTTAGAGGTTGCAATGGCGGTTGGCTCTTTTCTTGATGATTTCTGACTGTTGAGGTCTTTAATCACCGTTTCAGCTTCCATGGAAGCTTTTAGGAGTTCTCCCAGGTTTTTTGATTTATTGCCGATGATCATGGAGCGGATTCTGGCTCTCATGTTGTTTCGGCAGATGTCGACTAGCGACGCTTGTGGCAGTACATCAAAGCATTTGTACGCCATTGCTTTCTACTTATGAATGAAGTCATATGTTGACTCATTCTCCCCCTGTTTTAGGCTGCACAGCTGAGCCATAGTAGCGGGATGATCTTCACCTTTGAAGTGAGTCAGGAAGCGTGTCTCTAGCATGGCTCAGTTTTGGATTGAGTCCTCCGGCAGAGTGGAGTACCAATCGAAGGCCGTACCTTTTAGGGTACTTGCAAAGAGGCGGATCTTGAGTGCATCTTGATCCGCGATAGCTCCCGTCAGGATCTTGAAGTGGAATGACGTGCTGTCTGGCTGATCCTTTCCCCGTATATGTTTGGAGAGTAGGATGCTTGAATTTGGTGGGGAACGGGACCGAGTCCATCCATAAGGGATATGGTGGCTTGATCCCATGCTCCTTGAGTATATCCTCTTCTTTTGCTTTGGCGAGGATACTGTCTAAGTCCTTTTTGGTAAGGGCGCGTGACTCATTTTCTTCTCCATTTACCTCGTCATTTTGATGATTCGGAGGAGGTTCATTGTTCGCCTGATTTTGGAAGGCGAGGAGAAGGTTATCCATCAGAGTTTCAATCCTCTGCTGGCCCTGTTCCAACTGCTGGATGCGGGTGATCGCATCTTCTGGAGGTGGATTGCGGGGTGGTGGCTCAGAATTTGTAGCCAAGACGTTCATCCTTCGTGATTCGAACGAAGAAACTGTCCTGGTGACTGAGCTGGGGCTCATTCTTTTTGAAGAAGAGCTTGAGGAAGGATCACTCTGCTGTCCTTTGCTTGAAGGAGCAGGGGATTCTTCTGAATGTCTTCTTGTCCTTGAGACGCTGCGGGTCGTCGGACGTCGGACATGGATTTTTGTTGCTGATTTTTGGCGCCTTCTGGTTTTTCCAACCATATGGACGGCAGCAACTTGGTTGGGTCTTTCTTTTTCGACCCATTTGGGAGAGACTTGAAGTGTAGGAGGCTGGGTCCTTTGGTTCTGTAGTCTCTTTTGCCGGTATGACGCGCGGCGGCGTATACGACGAGCAATCTGAGCTTCGGTCAGCTCTGGCTGGGCTTTGACGATGAAGGATGTGCTCCCTCGGGCGCAGCAGCCGAGCCTGTCTTCTTTGCAGCTGGGCAAGGACAGGATGCGAACCCTGTCCTTCGCCTGTTGCAGCGAAGCTTTGAATTTTTGAAGTTCGGCCCCTGTAGAGATGAAGGGTCGAACTGCAGGTTTGTAGGCCTTAGCAGGTGCTTGCAGAGGCCTTATGATGCATGACTTATTTTTGGGCTTGTAGGAACAAGCCGGCTCATGCTAGGATGACTTGGAAGTTAGGTTGGAGATGGGTCCCTCCTCTTTCATGTAAGCAAGAGGGTAGAACTGGTTCTCCTTGAGTGGGGCCAGGAATGCTGGCTTAGTGGATGTTTGGGACCTTCTTTGCTTTGGTGAAGGTCTTGGGGACCAAGTCTTGGGATAGACCTGGTGGTTTGCTGGTCGAGGCTTCGTGGGGCTGCCACGGGCTTCAGGCCTTCTGGTGTTCGCCTTTGGTGTCACGGTAGTGACACGTTGAGAGGCGAGTTTCTGCTTCTTGGAGGGAGCAGTTTGTTCCTCACAAAGTGGAAATGGTCCCAACGTCCCAAAGACGATAGTCCGGGGAGTCGAGGTCGACCCGGAGTTCAGAGAGTTGCCGAGGGAGTTGACGCTTCGACAGCTGATGGGGCGCTTGTAAGTGCGCGTGGTTTGCTTCTGTTGAAGCATTATTTGGTGCTTGTTTTCATCAAAAGTAATGGTTAGTGAAGCTGCCATTGTTAGTTTTTCGAAAATTTCTGAAACAAGACCACATCCATTAGTAATCACAAGAATATAATGATCATAAATGGGAAGTTCTATGGTTTCGTCTTTTCAAATTGCTAGAGGAAGATGACCCAAGCAACATGAAGAAGGCAGAACGCCATAGAGGGTACAATTGTTCTGATCGCAGGTATGGTAAGCCCAGAATGGGCATCCCAGTGACTGCTAGAAGCAATTGTGAACTTAAATTCGACTTATCGAGAAGCAGAGCTTGCTCGAGGTAAGAAGAATATAAAGTTGGAGTTACAGATGTGCCGGTCGCAATACAGTAGACCCTGAAAGGGCATACTAGTACCGCTAGACACAAATGTTTTGAGACCGCATCCATGAGATGAGATTCTCTGTTTTGAAAGGTCAAGATTAGATTCATCAAAGAGAGCAGATGGTATTCCGATCTAAACACGGGCTCAGCGATTTCCGCGAGCGCCAGTGCTCAGAAAGAAATGAACCATAATTTCTCGGATCTGAATCTAAAAATGACGAGTTTTTTTTTTTTAAAAGGCCAATATCGGGTTCATCAAAGAGAGCAAAAGGCACTCCAATCTGAACACGGGCTCAACGATTTCCACGAGCGCCAGTGCTCAGAAAGGAGAAGACCAAGATTTCTCCAATCTAAACCCAAAATGACGAAAGTTTTTTTTTTTGAAGATTTTGAAGATTTTCCTTTTTTTTTTTAAAAAAAAAATTTATTTTTTTATTTATTTTTATTTTATATATTTTTTTTTTAAGAATTTTTTTTTTTGAAAAAAAATATTTTTTTTAAAAATTTTTATTTTAAAATTTTTTATTTTTTTTTTAAAAAAAAATTATTATTATTTTTTAATTTATTTAAAAGACGAGAGAGTACACATAGGCCTCCTAACCCGGTCTTATGAAATCTTGATTGATAGAATTGCCCCCAGGTAAGGGTAGGATTACTTAATGAACCCGTTTGGAGGACCCTTGCCTAGAACAATCAAGCTGTCTCCACACTCTGGACAAGGCTTTTCTTTGAATCAACCATGATCAAAGAACACAGTTGGTTTAACCTTAGTGGTCTATATCTTTTTTTTTTGTTGTTTTATATATATATATATATTTATTTTTAATGAACTCATCGAAGAGAAACGATGGCCCAAAACCTTAGTCGAACAGGCTCAACATTTCTGCGAGCGCGATGAACGATAGGAACGGATCAAGGCTTCTCAATTTTGAATCCAAATTGAGAAATCTAAAATTTTTTATATATATTTTTTTTAGATCTTTAATGAACTCATCGAAGAGAAACAATGGCCCAATCCCCGATCCGAACACGGTCTCAGCGATTTCCGTGAGCGCCAGTGCCCAGAAGGGAGAGGATCAAAGTTTCTCAATTTTGAATCCAAACTGAAAAATCTAATTTTTTGTTTTTTTTTTTTTTGAAAAGAGAAAGAGTGGAAATAAATTCAAAGAATTAGAAATTTCCAAACAAAAAATCTCATCTCATTTTTTTTAGATGCGGAATTCAACATAGGCCACCAATTATAAAGTAGCCAAGGAATCGAGAAAAGAAATATAAGCATAGAGCAAAATATATGATATGCAAATATTTCATTTCTAGCATCGTGTTCTCAAATAAACGAGTCCCACCGGGTGTGCCAGCTTGATGGACCGCGCTCCTGCTCGGTTCCTACCGAGGTCGGCGGACGTGGGAGTCCGTCGGGTTCGACCCTTTCGTAACCAGGGGGACAGGGGCGTGCATCAACATTTCTTTTTTTGTGTGGGTGTGCCAGATTTTCTATTTTACTTGGAATTGTAAGTGGTGATCCGGAGATCAACCTTCGCAAGTAAAAAGGAAATCAGCTTCTTTCAAGTTTTCCATTGCACATATATTTAAGAAAAGAGACATTTTTCTTGGTTTGCCGTGAAAGGCGATTTTTTGGCATTTATAGCCAATTTTGGCGTTTATAGCCGATTTTGGCGTTTATAGCCGATTTACAATCCTTATCAATAATGAAAGACAAGAGTTGTGATTTTTGTCTCTTTTGAAAAAATACAAACTACCATGAAAAGCAAGAAAAGGAGGATCTAACTTCTCAGGAGATTGTGGGGGACTCATTTAGATTGACGGTCGCAAGCCATATGTGGGCTTCACCATCATCCATGTAGATGAGAACAGAGGATGCTATTGATTCGCTTGGCTTGGCCATAACCTCAGGTTTTTAGAGGACAAAGACCAAAAGGAGGTCCTATGTCCAATAAAAAGCCGAGTAGACGGGCTGAAAAGCCACATCTAAGCCATTGGAGGCAGGAGGAGAAGGCAAGGACCTTGGGGGGGGGGGGGGGGGGGGGGGTACCCCCCAAGGGACTTTTGTCACCTTGTAGCGGTGGCCGGTGTAGAACTTCCGCAGAGTTTTCTCTCTTTTCCTTCTCTGAATTTCTGTGCTTCTGTCTGTGATTTTCGTTGTCTGTCCTTTCTTCTTGGAGAGCTCTCCTATTTATAGGCTTTTAGGTAGCCATTTAGGAATGTTTATGAGCCTTGATTGTCATAAAGCTACATAAAGGGAGGAGTTACAAAATTGAATTCTTTATTTTGTAACTCCTTTTTCTTGGCTTCTGATTGGCCGGAGAAGATTGAGGGCACTTAATCGCCTTTAATCGCCATGATGGGAGGAGTTTCATGGGTTAAATGCCATGAATCTCTTGACTTGTAACTCCCGGATGCTTGCTTCGGATTGGTCCGTCAAAAGAAATGGATTAATGACTGTAATAAAGCTAGTCAATTAATCGCATTAAGTGGTCGCCGAGCAGCTGAAGAGTCGCGGGCCGTGCCGCGTCTTTTGTGATTCTTCTATCGATGATCATCGATGGATCTTCTTGTAGATCGATATCAGACGACCATGTAATTTCAGGTGTTTGTTGCCAACAGCGGGTCGGTGCCATCTGTCCGGTCGATTTCTCGATCAGTCGGGTAGAAAGCACACTTTTTTTGGTTGACCGGGTGGCGATCAATATTGTTTTCGATACTCTTGATGATTGACCCGTGTTTTGGACGGATGTCAGAGGATTTGGTGTCTCAAAAACATGAATTTTGGAAAGTACCAGAGGCTGGGCACTTCGAATATCGAAAAAACGGCGAAAACCGGGGTTTCCGGGGCCTTCCCGGCGACCCCGGGCTCCAAGGTCGCCGGCGACCCTGGGCCAGGGTCGCAGGGGTCTGCGACCCTGGGGGGTTTTCCCCCTTTTTTGTCCCGTTTTGTGTCCGTTTTTGCTGTTTTTCGATTCTTTTTTCTTCTGTATTTTTCCTTGACATTTTGATCATTTATTGGCCTGATTTCTTTGTAGGAAACCTGATGAGAATCCTTGCATTTTATTTTGCAAAGTTTCCAATTTCCTGAGAAAGCCGAAGACTTTGTCGCGCAGAGCTGCCGATTTTCCGTCAGAAGCTGAAACTGGGTCAAACGATGTCGGAATAACCTGAAATTTGGTGTGAAGCCTGCTGAGCAATAAATAAGACCAACCATAGGCTTTTGTTTGAGTTTTGAAGCCGTTTGGGGTCCTATCACTAGTAGACTTGCTTTTGTCGCGATGAAGATGTCGCGGTTTGATGTGCGGTCAACCGATGTCCGATTGACTTGAAATTTGACAGGGAACCTATCGGAATCATTTTAAGATGATCCATACGCTCTGTCTTGGAAACCATGGTCCCGGAGGGCTTTGCCTCCGAGAGACTGATTTGGCTTCCGAGCGTCAAACTATGGTCAAATGTTGTCGAAATGACCTGAAATTTGACGTGTAGCCCTTTATAAGCATTTTGAAGCCGTCCATGTGCTCTATCTGATGAGTAATGGCCTCGGTGGTTCTCGCCGTCGAAAGGCTTGATTTAGCTATTCGAGGGTTGATGTAGGGTCAAACGTTGTCGGTTTGACTCGGAACTTGACGCGGAGCCTTTTGGAAGTATTTTGAGACCATCCATCGGCTCTGATCGAAGATTTGGTGTCTCCGATGCTTTTGCCGCCGAGAGCTCCTTTTCGGCTGTCGGAGAAGCGAAGTTAGGCCAAATGATTTTGAAATGGCCCGAAACTTCTTGTGTACTCCTCTTTTGGCTGTCTTGAAGGATCTTGCAGTTTTTGTTTGATTCTGACAAAATTTGATTTTTGGAAGTAGCATTGCCTATTTATGGCAGGTTGCGACTTCATGTAGCTCTTTGGATCTTGAAGAGGCAAAGTGACATTTTTGGTGTCAACATAGTGTTTGTGCTCCACTACAGGAACCATTTCACATTGGTGGTGGGCTACGTTGATGAACGAAGGTGGGAGTTCTACAATAGTTTGCTTGGTGATCGTTTGTCACAGAGTAAAGCTGAGCAGTTTATAAGTATTATTTATGTTTGTAAGTAAGGTTTATGATCCTAAAAAACATTCATCAGATGTTTTGTCGACATCCCCTATGATAATCCCCCGATTTTGATATTGTTCAGATCGGGTGGTTGAATTCTATGTACATGTATTTTGGATGGACAGATCCATTTTTATGGCCTATACTGATCAAGGAAGACATTCCTCACCAAGACAATGGTAATGACTGCGGAGTATTCGTTGTTGCATTCGTGGAGCATTGTGTTCATCGCCGTCCCATCACATTTAAATAGTCCAACATCCCTTACTTCCGTAGCAAAATTGTAATTGAAATATTCAAGAGAAGTTGGCAGGTGAAAGCTAATAGGCTGAATCTTCCGAACTTGTTGAACTTGCCGGTTTGATCATATTGTTTGGCTGGTTAAGTGTAGTTTTGTAAAAGGTTTTGGATAGCAGACGGAGAGGTTGACTGGTTTTGGATAGCAGACGGAGAGGTTGACTGAGGAGCAATGAATCCTTTTGTGAACTTGTACCTTTCTTTTGTAAAAACTTTTGTGTAAATATTTAATGCCAAAGTTATTTTACATTTAATGTATTGGTATTCATTTTAATGGTGTGGATGTCCCCTTTTAGATGTGGAATTATTTAATGCAAATGAATGTATGCTTTTGATGATGATGATGTATTTTTAGGTGTCCTCATATTGGAATTGAATATGTGAGAAAACATCTAACCAATAGTCGATATCGACTATTTAACTGAAACATAGAAATTACAGTAGTAGTCAATATTGACTATTTAACTGAACACAGAAATTTAATGTAATAGTCGATGTCGACCATTTAACTGTAACATAGAAATGACTGTAGTAGTCGATATCGACTATCCAGATGAACATTGAAATTTACAGAAATAGTCGATATCGACTATTAAACTGTAACTTAGAAATTACAGTAATAGTCGTTATCGACTGTATAACTGAATATTGATAATTTACAGTAATAGTCGATATCGACTATTTAACTGTAACTTATAAATTACAGAAATAGTCGATATCGACTATATAGACAGTCGATATCGACCATATCATTTATCATGTATTTCACATTTTATACCTAAGTTAGGGGCTGTCATTAACAAATGGTCCTAGTGGAAAAAATAAGATATCAATAACCGACCCACAATGCAAGAAACATTATATATATTATCATCACCACAAAAAGTTTATAACAAATATAATCTTAAAATGACATCTTATATGCTATTCCAAAAAATTACACCCCATCCCACAAGATGTACAAGGTCTAAACAGCATTGTCTAACCAACCCTATGTTGTTTAGTAGACTGTACACCATCAATAGAGGCTGCATATTCAAACCACAATCACACCCTCCCAAAAAATGCTTTAGTAGACTATTAAATGTTCCAGATGGCTGTATCTATCAAGACATCCACACCACATATTGACAAGTCATCTTGCGTCCCCCACTCCAAAAAAATACTTCAGTAGGCTGTACACTATCCAGATGGCTGTATCTATGAAGACATCCATACCACACATTAACAAGTCATCTTGCATCCCCCTTACAAAAAATGCATCAGTAGGGCTGTACACTTCGAAGATGGCTGCATCTAGCAAGACATCCACAACACATATTAACAATTCATATTACATCCCCATTCAAAAAAAAAAAAAAAACCTTCAGTAGGCTGTACACTATCCAGATGGCTGCAACTACCAAGACATTCATACCACATTAACACCAACCAACCATAATTACTTTCAAAAAATGCCATCCCCAAAATATCTAGATATGAACGGCTGCCTCTTCAAGTCTGCGCAGGAGGATTGCAACAACTTTGCCGGTTATTGCCCCTCTCCTTACAGTTACCACAAGTGACTACCCTCCTTTGGCAACCGCGATCCTCGACCCGAATCCTATTTTTCTTTGGCCGCCCTAGTTGCTTAGTAGCTCGTGGTGGTAAAACTCGTACATCAAATGTGTGCTCCCACTGCTTATTATCACGGGTAGCATGCAACACTTCACTATATGTTGTACGATATACACTTGATAGGTACCATTGTTCACAGAATTCATATGGATCATAATTTCTAACTCTCATTGAAGCCAATGCATGAGCACAAGGGATCCCCAGGATATCCCACTTTCGACACGTGCAAGTCTTCCGTTCAAGATCAATGACGTCCACGTACTCTGCAGGTTGTACTTGAAACTCAATCAAACCAGCAACACGAACATGCAGTCGCCGAGCTTCTTCCATTTCTCTTTCTAAAACTGTCTCCGCATACGGTGTTAGAGGACTTGTCAATGCTTGCGACTCAAGATGGCGCTTCTGATAGAACTCCATTAACTTGGCCCGTATTTCCTCGACTTGTCTTGTAATAGGCAGGACTCTCGTATCCTTTAAGATAGCATTTGTGCATTATGCTGCGTTACTAGTGAGCATTTCATACCGACGTCCATCTACATATGCATCAGCCCATCGTTGCCTTCGGCTTGCATCAATGTAAGTGAAAGCCTCTTGGTTGACTACCCGTATATCATTCATATATGCATCATACTCAAATGGCCTGTTCGCTTTGGCGGCACGCCAAAATTTCATAACAATCGCTGCATCGCTGAAAGCCACCCTAATATTCTCCGCAATGTGACGGCAACAATAACAATGCTTTGCGGAGGGTATGGTATTCAAGAGCACCGGAATAAGACCTTTTTGGCGGTCTGACACAATAGTCAAATTATTAGGCTCACCAAGCGCTATATGCAGATTTACAAGGAACCACTCCTAACTATCGCGTCGCTTGGCTTCCGCGAAGGCAAAAGCGATGGGGAGGAGTTTATGATTGGCATCGTGTGTAACAGCATCGAGCAAAACACCGGGATACTTCCCTCAGTGATGTGTCACATCTATCACAATCATTAGGCTGCAAGCATTAATGAAAGACCTTAGACAAACTCCGAATGCCCAAAAAAATCTTCTAAAATGGTCATCGGATGTGGTATCTATATTTGTTACTGTCCCTGGATTGGTCCTCTACAATTCAATACAGTAACTAGGCAGCATTTGAAAGGACTCCTCGTAAGATCCTCACACTGCATGCAGGGCAATATCCTTTGCTACATGTGCTTTCCTATAGGTAATAGTTGTCCCAAATTCCATTTGGTAGTCGTTCATGATCTCTTTTGGTTTCAGATTGGCATTTTGTCTGACTCTGTCCATAATGAACTCCACAATTAGCAATGCTGACGCTTGTTTGTGTGCCGTCCCCATCATTGGCTTCGAGCATCTATGGACTGGATTATACGTATGTACTTTGAATTGTGGTCCTGATTCCACGATAGAGGCATGAATTTGCCATGGGCAACTTTGATCTTTACAGCATGCTGTCACTTTGTAACTGTTGGTCCTCAAGTGCTTTAGAGTAAAGTTTCCATAAATTGCAAACTTAGCCAGAGTCTTTCGGAATGTGTCACGATTTGGGAATTCACAGCCAATCCACATTTCCCGTGCTGAGTTGTTTCCAACATTTGTATTCAATTGTTCAAGTACCATGTTGTCGATGAAATTAACACCTGAATGTTCACTTGAAGGACATGTAGTTTTGTTTGGATTAGCCACGGCGATGTTACTTCTGTCCGAGCCCACCACAATCACTGGAATTTGGCATGTGAAATTATTCTCACCAAAATCATTATCATCACCATACTCAGCCCCATCCTCTGTATTATCTACACATGCATTGTTGACTGGGTTAGTCTTGGCAACTCCTCCTATGTTAGAGCCCATCACAATCACTGGAACTTGTCCTCCTAAATTATTTTCATCAAACTGATTCTCATCACCATACTCTGCCCCATCTTCTATATTATCAAAACATGCATTGTTATATGGATTATCCCTGGCAACATTCCTTATGTCCGTACCCATCACAACCACCGGTATTTGTCTGGTGAAATTATTCTCGTCAGAATGATTCTCATCGCCATAGTCTGCCCCATCCTCTATATTATCAACATCAATCTCTTGACCAAAATCATGCAGTGGACTTGTAATGTTTCGGATAGTTGAAAAATGCATGTCATTATCTTCTTCGAGATCGATTGTAGGAAGCTATGGAATGGCTGTCATATCATTCATCACTTCTTTTCCCTTGCAATTTGACATGACCTTGTTCCTCAATTTTCCATGAAAAGATCGATGCTTGTCATTCCTCTAAAACCTACATAGCATCAACAATATAAAAAAATACAAGTTAGGGATTGAGATTAATACTTGATAAGTGTTTAATTTAGAATACAACATGTTAACATACCTAGATTGTTCTCCTCCTCTACACTGGCCACTGTTTGAACTTTTAGAAACATATAAGTATATCCCATTTGTATCTCGACCCGATGCTTTCATCATTCTATTTACATCATTATCATCTTCAATGCTAGCCAGTGAAAATGCACGTCCATTGTGATGAAGGTATTGTATGCTTAAACTTTCAGTCGATGTGTCCCAATTAGATGCTTCAATTGCCTCAGCAACCAATGACCCATATGTCATGTTGGTTGATAAATACCTTATCTTCTGCTTTCCTCCATTATAGATGGGACGCATCATATCAAATTCGAAGTTTCCATCGTAGTGGAATATGATTAGGATGTCGCAGTCAGACATGCTGTTTAAAAAAAAATTAGTAGATAATAGTGATGGAAACAAAAGGTATATATGTATGCATAAACAATGCCCATGGTGAAAGGGCAAGTATATGTTTAAAGTAAATCCAGTGTGATATTCCAAGGAAAATACTTATTATACATGTTAAACAATGCCATACAGATTCTATGTACATTTTAAACCCTACACCAAAAAAAAGGAATATGCAAAACAAATGAGATAATGTAACTGTAGGAGCATATCCATCTTTTATAACAATTTCATGGGACAAGGTCCATGTGCCGTTAAAATTTATAGATCTAGTAAAATGAAATAGTGGAAACAGAATTAAAATGGGGCATGAATGTTGTGTTTTAGTTTAGGCTAAATAATACAGTTAAGAACAGAAGTGATGTTTGTATTGTCAAATGCAAGCACATTTAAAACCCTAAACCCAAAAAATGTAAGCGAAAATTAAAGATGGTATTTCCTTTTTAGGAGAAGAAATCCACCGTTCATAACTCTGGATGCACTTAGGTGCCATTTTCTGGGACAGTAAAAAAATGCACATTTAAAAACCCTAAACCCAGAAACGTAAATGAAAATAAAATTAAAATACAAGTAGTGGTTTTTTAGGGGCAGATATCCACTGTTCGCAGCTCTTCAAGCACTTGGATCGCATCTTCTGGGATAGATCAAGGTCGTTGATTAGTTGTCTAGGGCTAGTAAAATATAAAAGGCAAAATATGAATCAACAAGCCAAGCTTTGGGAAACTATCAAACTAATAATAAAGATATATGTATGTACCTACCTCTTAAAGGAGTGCAACCACCACCATTAATGGAGCAAATAAAGAGCTGCAGTGGATTTTCGTCGCTAGGTAGTGATGCAGGGACCAGACGAAACGAAGATGTAAAGGGGGAAAGAAGGTGCGTGCGATTCTTAGTATTAAGTGTATTTACTATGGATAGTCGATATCGACTATTGCGCTAAAAGATAAAAAAAAAAGGAAAACGTGTATTTAGGGCCCAATCAGTGTGATCTTTTTTATTGGGGCCAATTGCAATAATACCCTGTTTATGAAGGTTTTTTGCGTTAAATCCCCTATTATAAAAGAGAGCAAGATGTAGAGATTTTTATTTTTTTTTCACTACACACTTGTCCAATTAAATGCAAGATGTGGGTCCCACTTACTTTTTACTTTTATTTTTTTCATTATACACTTGCCCAATCAAATGCAAGATGTGGGCCCCACTTACTTTAGATTTATTTCTATCTATATCTATCTACTATGATCATATATATTGGTGGTTTGGGTCATGAGTTAGAGCATGATTTTAAAAGGGTCAAGTTGTATGGACTAAAATTAGACATGGCTTAAGGTTTTTCAATGCCCATCCACAAAAATTTAAGAGTGGGTCCATTGTTGAGTGGATTTAGGCATTTCTATACATAAGTGAGCACAATGCATAATTAGTTTTAGGCCCATCTATTCATGACCTACAACAAGGGGTCAATAGAATTTTGTGATTTTTTTATGTCGACAATAAATGGACCAAATTGAACTATTAACGTCAAAATCTAATGTTAAACACTACAATCTAGCAATGATTGGTATGGATAAATAATGTATAGCTTTCTATGCGATAATGGGTCTAGAATGATCTAGAACTCTCTGGTAGTGTAGAATATGTAGGGCATTTTTTTGGATAAATTTAGAAATTGGGTAGAGATGTATAGATTACTATAAAGAGCTGTGGACGAGTCTAGGAAGAGGAATAAATAGTGGAGAACTTTCTAGGGTATGATAGAGATACATTCGATAAGCGGTATTAAATTTAATATTTGCCATTGATTTAATTAAGTAGAACTATAAATAGTAGAAAAGCAATGCTGAAGAATCTAAAAAAAAATGCATTAGTGTTAATGAGCATGATCATTATGGTGGATTAATCGGGGTGCCCAATAAAAAAGAGCAAGATGTAGTACTTTTTTCACTACACACCTGCCCAATAAAATGCAAGATGTGAGCCCCATTTAGTATTATTATTATATATATTATCTTATATTTCTATGCCCTATTATAAAAGAGAGTAAGATGTAGTACGGTTTCACTACACATCTGCCCAATAAAGAGAGAGTAATCTGTATTTATCTATATCCTATTATAAAAAAGAGTAAGATGTATTACGGTTTCACTACACACCTGCCCAATAAAAAGAGAGTAAGATGTTATAAGGGATGAAATAGAATGAGATAAAGGAAAGAGAAAGAATAGAGATAAGATAGAGTGAATAGGATGGATAAAGATGGGGACATAATGGGAATTTCCCATTTTGTCTAAAATAGACTTTGGGTCAGGCTTGGATTTAGAGGGGTTTTGAGGATCCGGATCAAGATGAGCTAGAAGACCAAAGTTTAGGAATTAAAAATATCTACCCAACGGTACCATAATCTAAAAAATCTAAAATTATGAAAAAGCCTCCTAAATTCTCTCGAAACTTGCTAACTACCCACTACTATACCAAAATGAACCCCTCAAGAGTGGGATAAGATCAATAAGCATTCATTCGTGGTTCTCATTGAACCATTTTGTTCACTAATTTTCAAATTTTTATTCAATTGTTTTTTTTAATCTTTTGTAAAATTAATTGTGAGATATGGTGTTATTAAAGAATCATTTCAAAGGAAAAGTATTTCAGATTTTATCATTCAGAAAGTTTCTTTAGTCTTTCTTGGCACTATTTTGTCCACCCCGGTTAATAAACTAAGCCAAGGTGGGAAAAACAAAAGATTTTAACTATGCACTATTTACTCCATTATGTGGTTCATGGTGTACATACTGCCTTTTAACTCTAAAAACTTAAATGCCATGTGCTTTTTCAATAATAAACCTTGAACTAAGAGGGGATGAAAAAAAAATGAATAGTGTATTTTATAATGGATCAAAATAAAAAGAATCAAGTGTATTTTACTTTCTACCTTTTGGTTTTCAATAATTACAATTTTGTAGGCACTTTAAATACTTTGCCATCAGCTTAAAAATCAGTTTAAAAGTCGCGAAAAAAGGTATTAGCTAGCTTGCTACTTTTGCTATTATTGCTGGTGGCCAATTGGTGGTTGTGTTATAATTCAAATACCAAATTGAATACACACGAGAGAATTAACATTCTCTTTTTGTTTTACCTGAAACAATGCTAATTGTGCAAATAGTTTCTATTTATTTTTTTATTTTTATTTTCATTTTTTATTGGAACTAAAAGACACCTAGTGGTAGTTGTATTTGAAATTTGAGAGTTAAGAACATCAGAGGGCTCCGAGAGATTTCCAGAAGATATGAGATTGTTTTCTTTGTACGGATGTAACCCTTTATTATTATTTTTTAAATATTAACCCTTTAATCTTTTGTATACTAACTTTAAGTATTTGTAATTTGATGTTCCTTTAGGTGTATATTATTTATTATGGCCTTTGAAAAAGGTATATGAATCTCCAAAACTTATAAGCACATCCCATATATACAAGTACTTCGTTTGCATTATTGCTTTATGTTTAGTTTTTTTCTTTTTCCTTTTTTTTAGAAAAAAGTAGCAACTGACAAAATATCATAAATAAGAAAGTGAAATGTACAAACTTAAACTTATTTTATGTCCGTCCTGTTTTTCTCTTCTTTTAATGAAAGTTACCATGAAATGTGTTTGTATTTTATTTAATTAGAATAATTGAATTTTCAATCTGACGTAATAGTTGTATTGATCTTGATTTATACCCTTATTGGAAGAATAATCAAAAGTTGGATAATGTGATAACTGTTAGACCCTAAGTTGTTTGCAATTTGATGTCTTGCATTTGCATAATAGTCATCTCATTAGGTTCATTTTCATTTCACATGTTTCTTCTTGAAAATCATCTTTTAACTCAACCTACTCATGTTTTGATTTAAACTCTTTTTTGGTTGATTTGAACCTTGATTTTAATCATGTTTTTCTTGATGAAACAATGCATAAAGACACCCTTCAAATCTGAGTTTTTAAATGATTTCAAAAGGTTCATTTTTCAAAAATTCAGATGTTAAGAAAATTGACCTGACCAGTCTGTCGGTCAAGTCATCGGTCCCCATCGGTCAACCCACAAGTGAACCAAGGTTAACCGATGACTCCATCGGTTCCCATCGGTCAGCCTATCGGTTCCCATCGGTCCACCGATAGTGCATGAAATCTCAGACCGAGACTCGTCGGTTCCAAAAACAGACGGCACCTTTTTCCATGATTATTGTGCTATCGGCTCGGCTATCGGTTCCGCATCGGTCAACCGATGAAGGACGGTCAACCGACGAATGCAAAAGGGTCAGGAGAACTATAAAAAATATGACCGTTGCATATGACCGTTGAGCCATCGGTCAACCGACGGCTAGTTATCGGTTGACCGACAGGCATCCGTTGGACCACTTTTTCTATAAAAAGCAAGTTCATTCCAAGAAAAAAGAGGACGGGAATAGAGGCCATTTTTGGTGTTTTTGATGCCCAAGAAAAGGGAATGAACTAAGGAAGCTTGTTTGGTCCAAAGGAAAAGCTAAAGCTTGATTTCAAGAATTTAAATTCTAGTAAGCTTTAATTTCCTTGTTCATATGTATCATGCTTTGGTATAAACTTTTGGATAATGTTTTCAAGCATGCTAACTATGTTGTGTGGAATCCATTTCCCATTTAATCTTTGATTCACATGTTTTGGATTTCAACACTTGATTTCAAACCAAGTTTTGTTTTAAACTTTGTTAATCATGCGTAGCCAAAATCTTTGATTTCTTTACAACATGATACATTAACTTGTTTGAATCCTTCTTTGTTGTTTTTCATTCATTTAAACTTTAGTTAAACCTTGCTTTGAAAACAACATAGAATATGCATCACATGTTTAGAAATATTTAGGTTCATACAACTTGTGAGATTTTGAGTTTCTGATCATCATCAAGTTAACCTTTATACATGTGATTTGCTTATAGACTTCAATCATATATTTGAGTGCTTTAAACCTTCAAATACATTAAGCATATATTATTTAAGCTTATGTTTTAAACCTGATTGATGTTAACACACACACATATCATGAGCATTCATTGTGTTGTGTGTGTTTTATTTTCACTTTCATATTTGCCTAATTAAGAGGCACCCAATCAGAGCTTAATCTATTTCTCTCCTAGTGTGTAGACACTTTCATGAGAAAGAAGACTATTGTACAGGTTATTGCTTAGCCTAAGAAAAGCATAGTGTAAAGGTTGTTGTTTAGCCTAGAAAAAACAACTTTGTAAAGGTTATTGCTTAGCCTATTGCAAAAGCATAAATAGTGGAAAACCGGTGGGGTGTTGAGCACAAGCCGGTAGTGGATGTAGGCATTGAGGCCGAACCACTATAAATCATTGTGCAATGGTGAACTACTTGTGGTGATTGATTAGTTTATCTTCCGCACTTTCTCACATAATCATCACTAGTTAAAGGAGAATTGAAAAGGAACTAAAATTGGCCATTAATTATAGGTCACCCTATTCACCCCCCCCCCCCTCTCTAGGGTTAGGATCCAGGTCTTTCAATTGGTATCAAAGCCTCGTGCTCTAATATTAGGATCAAGTGTTTTAAAACTCTTGATTAGGTGTAAAAACCTAGAGTTTAAACCCTAGTGTGCTCTTCATGAAAATCATAAAAATGGATTCCACTAAGTTAAATATTGTACATTCCCTTGTAGATTCTTCTAGATCATCATTTCTTCCATCTATTGGAGATATAAATATTGGAATTAATGAATCCCAAGATGAATTAAAAGAAGAAGAAAATGAATATGAAGATGACCTTCAACATGCTTATAATGAACTATATACACTGTTTCTAAAGCTTGAAAAGAACAACAAAAGTTTAAAAGAAGAATCTAAAAGATTAAACAAGGAAATTGACATTTCAAAAGATGAACTGAGAGAGAAAGAAGAATTAATTCAATGCCTAGACTCTAAGTTCATGATCACCTTGCACAACCTATCAAATGCTCATAATGAGCTAAATACAGAAAATATAAATCTAAGAGATACATTAAAAAGACAAGATGAGAACATTATCCATTTAGAATCCAAATTGAAAATTTCTAAAGATAATTTGTCAAATCTTCAAGATGAATTAAATGTATCTAAGATAAGTTGTGAAGAACTTACCAAAGAAAATTCAACTCTAAGTGATCATAGAAAAAATCAAGTTGAAGACATTGTCAACCTTGAATCCAAGTTAATAACCACCAAAGAAAATTTATCCAATGCTCAAAGTAATATAAAAACTTTACAACTTGGATCTAAGGTTAATGAACTCAAACTTGAATTAAAACTTGCTTTTGAAAAGGTAAATAAGTTTAATGGAATTGGAATTGAACTTACAAAAGCTAAACTTGAAAATTCAATTCTTAAAAATCAAGTCACTCAACTTGAAACTCACAAACTAAAGTATGAGTGCAAATTTACCCAAGGAGAAGAGAAATTTGAAAAATTGTTTAGATTGGGTAAACCACAAGGAGATAGGACAGGTCTTGGATTCAATAAGTATATTACACATGACCCAAATTTCACCAACACATTTGTGAAAGGTGAGTCCTCATTCTCATGCACTCAATCCCCATTGCCCAAAACCAAATGTTATTATTGTGGTAAGGAAGGGCATTTCAAATTTGAGTGCAAACTAAGAAAAAGTCATTTGTCCAAACCCATCTATGAACCTAAAAATGGAAAATCTAATTCTATGATGGTTAAGGCATCTAATTCAAAGGAAGACTCTAGAAAGTTTAAACAAGTAAAATATGGTCAAAACAAATCTATCAATAAGAAACTTCTCACCTTCCCTCCATTAGCCTTGGAAACAAAAGAACTCTTGAAAAAGGTTGAAAGGTTAAAATTAAAATCCAAAAGAGAAAAAGAGGGAAATGAGAAGAATAAAAAGAAAGTTGAACACCAACTACCAAGGAATAATCATCAATCTAATCATAAAGTGGTCAAACCTCAAAGATATGATGTCAAGTCTAAAAAACTATATTTATCTCCTATAGTTGGTGGAATCTCAACCATAGGCTCAAAGGCTCAAGACCTTAGATGGATACCTAAGGTTAGGCTATTTAACAAACACTAAGACCTAGTAATTAGATTAGACCAACCCATTCTCATAAGTTATATGTCTAGTTGGTCCAAGTCTAAATGGTTCAAACGCTCTAGGTATTTTCTATATGTTTAGAATTTCAAATTGTTTGTAAATTTTTTTATAAAAAAAAAATGCATTTTTGAACCCAACAGGTACTTGATATTAAAATGCATATGTTTGATCAATTTGAATCTAAAATTTTTATGGTCTAAAAATTGTTCTTCATAAGTTAAATCAATCATAAAACACTCTAAGCAATGATCATTAGCTAAGAAGGCTAATTCAGTGGATTTGTCCACTTTTCCACATCTATCGGTCGACCGATACCTAAGTCATCGGTGGACCGATGAAGCAGTGGCTCGTTGAAAACCCTGCGCGCAGAAATAGGAAATCTTCCTCTCTGTTATGTTTCTCCCTGCATCGTCTCCAAAGCCCTAGGGTGCTGAGTCTGCTGGTTCTCCTTCTCCAAGAGTGAGATCTTCATTCGTTTTCCAACATTGATCATTAGCAAACATCGTTGGGCATCTTCCGAATCTGATTTCAATGTCAGAAGCCTGCACTGTTCAATCTTCTTGGCTGCTGTGCTTGACTGATTCCTTCTCCAAAATGCGAAGACTCTCTGCAAGCTCTATGTGATTTGAGAAATCATTGTCAAAGTAAGCCTTTAAGCCATCAACAAGTCAAGATCTCCAAACCATTTAATGTTCACAGTCGACTGCAATGGGCTGTTTTGAGAAACCCAACCTCATGTGCCACATTCAGAATTGATCATCTGTTCTTGTTCCCTTTCCAAGTTTGATTCAGGTAATATTGAATTCAATCTTCCTAAATCTTAGTCCACAATCATTCTCTAAAATTTCAAATCTTTCTATCATATCCCCACTGTGCACACCAAGTATCTGTGAAAATGCCTCCTAGAACCAAGAAGGCTACTCCTAGGCGCCCTATAAAGATGGGAAAGGCCACAGCCTCTTCTAGCAGACCTATAGAAGATAGTGGGAATGAAAGCTCATCTCCGTCACCCCCTCCTCCTTCAACCAATTTGAGACTTGACTCAAATATCTTACAAAGTCTTCAAAGGAGGAATGTTGTAGTAGAAAGGAGGACTATCATGGAAAAGATTACTTCCATGGGTTTCAACTTGAGCAATGTGCTTGGTCAAGTGGGTTGGGATAGGATACTTCGTTGGGGTGATATTGCATACCCTTCTATAGTCAAATTCTTGTATGCATCTATCACCAGCACAAATGACTCTATCAATGCTTGTTCTTTTACCATTTCATTTATGGATAGAGATGAAGTATTCACACCCCAAAGAATAGGACTGATAATGGGGATTCCTTGTGCTCCTACGGGAGTAACGTATGTAACTGATACTCCTTTGGAGGATGAGAGGATCAAAGCCACCATAGACATATGTGGCTTCAACTGTCCATGGGATCAAAAGAAACATCATCTAACCATTAGTTCCCTGATTCCAATCAATAGGATCATTCACAATCTTTTCACTTACAATGTATATCCTAGAGGTGGAAATAGGACTGAGCTTACAGCTTTCATGGTTAGTATCCTGTCCAAGGTAGTAACTGGCACTCCCATCTGTCTACCCTCACTCATCTGCCATACAATTATCAAGTTTCGAAACTCATTGGCACAAAAGAATGCCATTCCGTATGGATACTTGATGACTCAGATTGCTCTTCAGTTTCGTATTCCTATACCCACTGGAGAAAGCTCCATTTTCAAAGCTCCATTCTCAATAACCAATCTGAATCAAATGAATCTCATTCCAAATCCTCATATCCCTATAGCAGATGATCCTCCATTGGCACAAGAGCCTCCCTTGAGACAGGAGATACCTAGATCTCCACCTCCTCCTGCTCGTGCTTCATCTTCAAGGTAGACTGCTGGTCCTTCTACCCCTGGCACATACTCTGACTGGCAAGCAACTGTGGAGAGAGATATAGCCTACTTAAAAAGAAAACAGAAGAAACAATCGAAGACCATCAACAAGCTGTTCAAATATCTCTCCAGGATCTCAAAGAGCTGCAGAAGAGATGACGTTGCTAGATCACCATCTCCATCACCTCCATCTCCAGAGTCAGATTAGGATCTAACTTTCCATGTCACCACATTTTGTGTTTAGATTGATGTATTATTGGTGGTGTATTTTGTATTGGAAGAAGGCTGGATTTTGTTATTTTAACTTCTACTTTCTGTTTATGGATGGTCATGTTTATGTCATTTTTGTAAGACTTCTTATTAATATCCTTATATAGTAAATGACATCTTTTGGATCTATTTTGCCATCTACATAAATGCTTTTCCTTCTTTACATTGAAGATATCAAAGTTATGCTATGAGAAAGGTATATGGTTGCATGAGTATTGTTTGCAGACTATTTAGCAATTTGATGTCAATGGGGGAGAAGAAGAAGAAACATAAAGACTAAGGGGGAGATGAAGACTAAAGAAGATAAAGAGGAGTTGAAGCAAAGACACCATTGCTAGAACAATGGGGGAGAGCAAGGACATTGGGGGAGAAAAGAGAAGGAGCAGATTATGAACAATGGGGGAGAGCAAGAACATTGGGGGAGCTGAAGTAAGAAGAAGTGGATTGGACAAATGGTGATGAGTTGATAGTTTTAATGGGTGGTTGAGTGTTATTTGCCATCAAATTGCAAAGGGGGAGATTGTTAGACCCTAAGTTGTTTGCAATTTGATGTCTTGCATTTGCATAATAGTCATCTCATTAGGTTCATTTTCATTTCACATGTTTCTTCTTGAAAATCATCTTTTAACTCAACCTACTCATGTTTTGATTTAAACTCTTTTTTGGTTGATTTGAACCTTGATTTTAATCATGTTTTTCTTGATGAAACAATGCATAAAGACACCCTTCAAATCAGAGTTTTTAAATGATTTCAAAAGGTTCATTTTTCAAAAATTCAGATGTTCAGAAAATTGACCTGACCAGTCTATCGGTCAAGTCATCGGTCCCCATCGGTCAACCCACAAGTGAACCAAGGTTAACCGATGACTCCATCGGTTCCCATCGGTCAGCCTATCGGTTCCCATCGGTCCACCGATAGTGCATGAAATCTCAGACCGAGACTTGTCGGTTCCAAAAACAGACGGCACCTTTTTCCATGATTATTGTGCTATCGGCTCGGCTATCGGTTCCGCATTGGTCAACCGATGAAGGACGGTCAACCGACGAATGCAAAAGGGTCAGGAGAACTATAAAAAATATGACCGTTGCATATGACCGTTGAGCCATCGGTCAACCGACGGCTAGTTATCGGTTGACCGACAGGCATCCGTTGGACCACTTTTTCTATAAAAAGCAAGTTCATTCCAAGAAAAAAGAGGACGGGAATAGAGGCCATTTTTGGTGTTTTTGATGCCCAAGAAAAGGGAATGAACTAAGGAAGCTTGTTTGGTCCAAAGGAAAAGCTAAAGCTTGATTTCAAGAATTTAAATTCTAGTAAGCTTTAATTTCCTTGTTCATATGTATCATGCTTTGGTATAAACTTTTGGAAAATGTTTTCAAGCATGCTAACTATGTTGTGTGGAATCCATTTCCCATTTAATCTTTGATTCACATGTTTTGGATTTCAACACTTGATTTCAAACCAAGTTTTGTTTTAAACTTTGTTAATCATGCTTAGCCAAAATCTTTGATTTCTTTACAACATGATACATTAACTTGTTTGAATCCCTCTTTGTTGTTTTTCATTCGTTTAAACTTTAGTTAAACCTTGCTTTGAAAATAACATAGAATATGCATCACATGTTCAGAAATATTTAGGTTCATACAACTTGTGAGATTTTGAGTTTCTGATCATCATCAAGTTAACCTTTATACATGTTATTTGCTTATAGACTTCAATCATATATTTGAGTGCTTTAAACCTTCAAATACATTAAGCATATATTATTTAAGCTTATGTTTTAAACCTGATTGATGTTAACACACACACATATCATGAGCATTCATTGTGTTGTGTGTGTTTTATTTTCACTTTCATATTTGCCTAATTAAGAGGCACCCAATCAGAGCTTAATCTATTTCTCTCCTAGTGTGTAGACACTTTCATGAGAAAGAAGACTATTGTACAGGTTATTGCTTAGCCTAAGAAAAGCATAGTGTAAAGGTTGTTGTTTAGCCTAGAAAAAACAACTTTGTAAAGGTTATTGCTTAGCCTATTGCAAAAGCATAAATAGTGGAAAACCGGTGGGGTGTTGAGCACAAGCCGGTAGTGGATGTAGGCATTGAGGCCGAACCACTATAAATCATTGTGCAATGGTGAACTACTTGTGGTGATTGATTAGTTTATCTTCCGCACTTTCTCACATAATCATCACTAGTTAAATGAGAATTGAAAAGGAACTAAAATTGGCCATTAATTATAGGTCACCCTATTCACCCCCCCCCCCCCCCTAGGGTTAGGATCCAGGCCTTTCAATAACTACTACTAAATATTAGTCCTCTTCTGATATTAGTGATTGCTAAAGATAATTCCATAAATGCAATTTAGTGGTAGGTCTTATAGATTGCTATCATAAAATTATTGTTGTTCTGTTCAATTTTTAGTTTCTTAATAGACAACTTTTGTGAATTTTTTTATTATAAAAGAGCAAGGGCATGAATATTTTATTTATTATTGCTCTTACTTATGAGGTTTAAATTGAAAAACTTCGATCATTTTCTAACACATTTATTTCTTTCATCATTGCAAGCTTCTTGTTGTTGTTGTTGTTGTTGTTCTTTTCTTCATATATTTCAATGAAGCGTCATGCCTTTCCTTAAAGGGAAAACAAGAATCTCATAGAAACTGCTTGTTATGCCAATGTTACTACTAACTTCAGAGTCATTGAATGAAGTGATCGTTTTAAGTGTAAACAACTAAAATAAGTGTTTGATGCTGAGCTGCAACAAATTCAGTTTGTCTTTGTTCATTTAGAATTTTTCTTACTTTGATCAGCACTCACATCCTCTATGCAGAACAGATAAAAGAGTTGATCTAAAATACCTAATTTACATTCTTATGTATTTCTTAAGAGGAAAGTCCAATTCTTTTGGCATATTTATATTTGTAGTTTTTTGTTTTTTTGGTATTTTCTCCCTATGGATATCTCTATTTGTGAGCGTCCATTTAACTTAACTTCTATGATTATTTTGTATTATCATTTTCTTACAGGGTTTAAAATATAGCACTTTGTATCAAGCAAAAGAATATGCTGACTCTTGAAGAGGTATTGCCTCTTTTTACCTGATAGTGGTACGTCTTATAAAATAAAACAAAGCACATGTTAAAGACTAATATTGATCAATGGGTGCTCTGCTAATCTTGCCCGTCAGAGTTTCATATCATAGTTCCACCATTGTTTATCCCTGTCGGTTGAGGACAAGCCGGATTACTTCATTATTCTTGACGGTCGGTGGGGGATGTTATTCTTCTTTGTAAGTTAAGACTAATACCACCATCTCAATTTTTTATTATTCTGATGTCCTTAGGTAGGATATAATTAATTTTTTTCCTTAATAGAATCTGATTTTGTAGTGAACATATAATGTTCATGGTAATTGGTTAGAACAGTAAGCTCATCTGGTTCTTAGTTTTTATTTTTATTTTTTATAAAACTGCAGGTTATCAATTTGACTATGCTTTCGACTGAACTCCAACTTTAGCAGGTCAAGTGTAAGACCCCGACCCGAGAGACCTCGTTTAGAGTTGTTTGAGTTGTGCTTTAGTTTTAAGTGTGTTTCGTGGTTTTTGGATTAGTTGGGGATTAGAATAGCTTTTATAATAGCTTTGGGGAATTTGGAGAGCCTTTTTAATTGTGGGACCCTTTGGGGGATCTTATTACGAATTTTGTGAGATTGGGGGTTTACCGATGATTTCCAAGAATCATGTTTTTAAACCCATTGGATTTATCTTGTTAATCCCTACAGTTTTCATGTTGACATCGTTTTCATTCGAGGACCTTAAACCCGATTTTTCACTAATTGAGGGCAAAATGGTCTTTTTACCCAAAAATCTGGACACCGATTTCAATGTCACCAAAGTGTGCAAAATATATACTTTTTGGAAACTAGAAATTTTGCCGATCAACTTTGTCTTCTTCGCCGAATTCGTTTGAAGCCCCGAGGACCATGTTTTAAGCCCGAGAAGTCTTTTAAGTTGTGGGCCCCATCCTCACTTACTATATATAGAAAGCTTCTTCTTCTTTTTCCCATTTCTGGCAAAAACCCTAGAGGAGAAGAGAAACCCCAGCCCTAAGGGTTTTCCTTACCTTTTCTTGCCTCTTCATCTTCAATCCCCCACTAAACTAGTGCTAATGGAAGATTAGAGGCTACAATCTTCTTCCTCATCTCAAGGCCTTCGTCTTGACACCAATTTTGAAGAAAACCGCCCCACTCCAAAACTTGCTTTGGACAACACCTTGCTTTTTGAGGAACTTCCTTGTAAGTGATTTTCTTAAAAGTTTTATAATCTTGTTTGTTAGGCCCTAGGGTAGCTCTATTTCAATTATTGGAAGATTCCGTTTTGTTTTAATTAGTTTTGTTAATCTAGGGTTTGGATTTGGGGGTTTTGTGTATAGGTGTTGATTTTGGCCTAAGAGGTGATTAGAGCTCAATTGAATTGCAATTGGACCCAAGGCAAGTGGATGAAATGATTCTCATGTGTTTTATCATGTTTTATGCAAAATCTTGATTTGTCTTCATTAATGGTTTTAATGAATTATCATGTTTGATGATTTAGTCTTATTGATTTTGAATGATGATTTGATGAGATAATGAGGTCAAGGAATAGCCCAATTGTTTGTGAAGATATGTATGGAAGAAGGGGAAAGAAAGGAAATGGATTGGAGTTGGACAAGAGAAGGATTCAACCAAATGGGTTGAGGTTCGCTACAGGGCCGATCGATCGCCCATAAGGTCCGATCGATCGGACTGTAAATAACTGAGAGGGTCTTCAGGACCGATCGATCGCCCGTCAGGTCCGATCGATCGGACTGTAAATAACTGAGAGGGTCTTCAGGACCGATCGATCGCCCGTCAGGTCCGATCGATCGGACTGAAATGAGATGAACTTTAAAAATGAGAGAGTTGTGGAATTATGTTCCAGATTCATTCCCAAGCCCATACTCAAGTTCAATTCAGCTCTATCCCTTATCTTCTTAATTGAAGGCATTGAACCTATAATGATGTATTTAAACCCATGAATGAATTGGAGGAATTGTAATGGGCTGTATTGGGGAAGTATTGTTTGGAGCCCCATTGATATCTAAGGACTTGTGAAGTATTGCGTGAAGTCCAAAAGAAAATGGAAAGCTTATCAAGGAGATTGTATAGATTGACCAATGTGGATAAGGACCCGGAATGTCCCTAACTCTTAAAGAGTACCAAAATTTCATCATAACTGACATACGGGACCCTATTCACACTGATTCAATTCTAGAAACCCCATTGTTAGCCTATAAAGGTGGGAAAACTATTTGTATTCGATTTTCAACTAAACTCCTATTTTGGGATTTCAAACCAACTTGATATGACTAGACTGTTCCAGAGTACTAAAAGTGATGTGTTTAGCTTTTGCTAACTTGTATATAGCGACTTGAGATGGATGTGTATTGGTGTCTATGGCACCCCCGTTCTTGTATTATGCATATGATTTGATTTATCGTATTTGACCTATGAGTCGGCACCACTGAGCTTGGACGACCTCGTCGGTTTGATCTCCCGACTTGGGGTTCCTTCCCCTCCTGATAGTCAGCTGCAGTCTGGAATGTGCAGAGTTTTTACCCGGTTCGCTACCGTGGTCCCGCAGAGTATATATATATGTATATTATAATAATTATCGTTGTTCCTCCTCACCTCGTGTGACTGAGGTCAATGATCCTGTTTATCGTTGTTCCTCCTCACCTCGTGTGACTGAGGTCAATGATCCTGTTAGGGTATGCGCTCTCTTCACTTCGGTGAAGGGAGGATCTAGCTTGTGGGGTTGCCATCTTGACAGTTTCCGAATCCTTGTCACCTCACATGTTTTATTGCAAATGTACTTCTTTTGAAATGATATATTGTCTTTTACAAAAGTTCATTATTTATCCATAAGTTTTCTTAACTCTTGCATAGCATCATTGTTTTATTATTGTTATGTCTTTTCACCCACCTGCCAGACCGTCGTGTCTGATCCATTTATTTTGGTACTCAGGTCCCGAGCTCTTTGCCGTTGAGGAGGAGCCAGAGGAGGCGGTCGGTGCACCGCAACGAGTGATTGAGTGGCAAGCCGATGATGTCATGTAGACATTCGGCCTTGTCTTGAGAACGATACACTTGGGAACTTATTATATCTTTGTTTTAGGATTCATTTGATTGTACGATCTTTGTTGACTGTTATTTTGGGGGGGGGGGGGCTTTAATTAACTGATATTTTGTAAATATACTTAACTTTACTTTGGGGAAAAATATGCTTGCTCATTGCTCATCCTGATATCTTATCATGTTAACCATAAATCAGCCTTGCTTATGGGATTGAATGGTATTAATATGGTTTGCTACACGCTTCCGCAATTATGAGAATGTGTTTGATATGGTTGCATGTGAGATGAGGTGTAAAGATAATCCTCACCGCGGAACCCTGTGAGAAATCACGTGCACGGATAAATGTTTCTTTTAATTCCGTGTGCGTTTTTAGCCAAAGAGATGCACGTGGCGCGGCATCACCCCACCACTTACGTCCCGACTCCCGGACTCGGATCCTTCCCCTTTCGGTCCGGGGGTCGCGACAGGACTGGTATCAGAGCGGGACATGTTTCAGGCAATTAAAAGTAACTAGAAATCTTAAGTACGTGGAGAGGATTCGTTAGATAGAACCGTGTGAGCAATGTGTGACCACCCTGTACTTGATTTGTATGTGCTAACAATTTGTTTTGCAGCGTTATGCCACCTCGCAAAAGAGCAGCAAACAGTAATCACATTGCCAGTAACAGTGAGAGTGCATGGCTTAGTGTAGAGGAACCTCAGGACAACAATATGCAGAATCAATTCCAGCAGATGATGCAGGCTATGCTAGACCAACAATGTCAAGCAAATGAAAATCAGGCTAGACTCCAAGCACAAGCTCATGAGACACAGACCAGATTGCAAGAACAGATGCTTAAGAAAGATGAGGATCATGCTAGAGAGTTGAGTTTCATTCTGACTGTGACTACCCCTTTAGGTAAGGAAGTTGTTTGTAGAACTTTTTACCCTAGTTGTCCAGTCATGATAGGAGAAGTAGTATTACCGGCAGATCTCATTTTGTTGGAGATGCAGGATTTTGATGTAATCCTAGGGATGGATTGGTTAGCAGGATACCATGCTACTATGGATTGTTTCCATAAAACCCTAACTTTTAAGTTAGAGGAGACCCAAGCAGGGGTGTTGTTTCAGGGAGAGAGGAGTAATTCTGGTGCAGGGTTTATTTCAGCGTTGAAGGCTGATAGGCTTCTAAAAAGTGGTTGTGAGGGTTATTTGGCGTTATCACGGAGGATAAACGGTTCCCAAGGGGTGGAGGAGATCCCAATTGTTTGTGAGTTTCCGGATGTTTTCCCGGAGGAGATACCAGGATTGCCACCCATTAGAGAGATAGACTTCACTATTGAGTGTTACCGGGGACCGCTCCGATATCTATCGCACCTTACAGAATGGCCCCGGCAGAATTGGGAGAGTTGAAGATGCAATTGCAAGAACTTTTGAACAAAGGTTTTGTGAGACCTAGTGTGTCACCGTGGGGAGCACCGGTTTTGTTTGTGAAGAAGAAGGATGGCTCTATGAGAATGTGTATTGACTTTAGAAGATTGAACCAAGTGACCATCAAAAACAAATATCCATTGCCAAGGATAGATGAACTGTTTGATCAGTTGCAAGGAGCTGCTTACTTTTCGAAGATTGATTTGAGGTCAGGTTACCATCAGTTGAGAGTTAGAGACTCAGATGTACCAAAAACAACCTTTCGGACAAGATATGGACACTATGAGTTTCTAGTGATGCCATTTGGTTTGACTAATGCACCGGCAGTTTTCATGGCATTGATGAACAAAATATTTGCGGAGTATTTGGATCAGTTTACAGTGGTGTTTATTGATGATATTTTGGTATATTCCAAGACCAAAGGAGAACACGAAGAACATTTGAGGATAGCACTCCGGCTATTGAGGGAGAATCAGTTGTTTGCAAAGCTTAGTAAGTGTGAATTTTGGTTGGACCAAGTCACATTTTTGGGTCATATTATCTCTAAGGAAGGATTATCAGTGGACCCGTCCAAGATTGAGGCAGTCATGAATTGGGATAGACCGAAGAATGCATCAGAGATCAGGAGTTTTCTTGGATTAGCAGGATATTATCGGAGGTTTGTGCAAGGATTTTCGTCGATTGCGTCACCTTTGACGAAGCTGACAAGGAAGAATGCACCATATGTTTGGACAGACAAGTGTGAGGCTAGTTTCCAAGAGCTGAAGAAGAGATTGACTACAGCTCCAGTCCTTACTTTGCCATCTGGGAGCGGCGGTTTTACCATTTTTACCGATGCTTCCAGTGTTGGACTTGGATGCGTGTTAATGCAAGATGGGAAGGTAGTTGCATATGGATCCCGGCAGTTGAAGGATCATGAGAAGAACTATGCAACACATGATCTTGAGTTGGCAGCAGTGGTTTTAGCATTGAAGATGTGGAGACACTACCTCTATGGAGAGAAGTTTGAGGTTCACTCCGACCACCGTAGTCTTCAGTACTTGTTTTCTCAGAAGGAGTTGAACATGAGGCAGAGGAGATGGATGGAATATATCAAGGATTACGATTTTCCAATCAAGTATCACCCGGGGAAAGCGAATGTAGTTGCAGATGCCTTGAGCAGAAAGTCAGTGAGCATGGCAAGTCTTCGTGGAACTTATGTGGTACAGCAGTTAGAAGAGTTGGGTGTAGATTTTCATCCACTAAGAGAGGGTGTCATGTTAGCAAACATGTCAGTGTCAGAACCTTCGTTCATTCAGAAGATCAAAGAGAATCAGTTGCAAGACCCAGAGTTGGCTAAGATTTTTGAGCATATAGCAGATCGTCCGGATTTTCGTGTTGTGGATGGAGTTTTGTATTACCGAGACCGTCTGTGTGTGCCTAACTTGGAGGACTTGAGGAATGATATCATGTCTGATGCTCACAATACCAAGTATTCCATACATCCGGGCAGTACGAAGATGTACCAGAATTTAAAGGGCAGATTTTGGTGGAATAACATGAAGAGAGAGATAGCAGCTTTCGTCTCTCGTTGTATGACATGTCAATTGATCAAGGCTGAACATCAGAAACCTCCAGGATTACTACGACCATTAGAGATTCCGGAATGGAAATGGGAGCATATTACCATGGACTTCATATCGGGTTTACCGAAGACTAGTAAGGGAAATGATGCTATTTGGGTCATAGTGGACCGTCTCACCAAGTCAGCTCATTTCCTACCGATGAAGACTGGGAAGAAAATGCATATGTTACCGTTGGCACAGTTGTTTGTCACAGAAATTGTCAGTCGTCATGGACAGCCAGTTTCCATCACATCAGATAGAGACAGTAGATTTGTCTCAAGATTTTGGAAGACACTGCATGAGTCTATGGGTACGAAGTTACAGTTCAGCACAGCCTATCACCCACAGACTGATGGTCAGTCAGAAAGGACAATTCAGACACTTGAGGATATGCTTCGAGCTTGTGTGCTAGATTTCGAGACTCAGTGGGATGAAGCCTTACCGTTGTGTGAGTTCGCTTACAACAACAGTTTCCACTCGAGTATCGGTATGGCACCTTTTGAGGCTTTGTATGGCAGAAGGTGTAGAACACCTGTTTGTTGGGAAGAAGTTGGTACTCGCAGTTTCCATGGACCGACCATTGTTAGTGAGACAAGTGACAAGGTAAAGTTGATCCAAGAACGTCTGAAAGTGGCTCAGAGTAGACAGAAGAGTTATGCAGACTCTCACAGAAGGGATTTACAGTTCAAAGAAGGAGATAAGGTTTTCTTGAAAGTGTCACCTACTCGTGGGAGTTTGAGGTTTGGACAGAAGGGCAAATTGTCCAGGAGATACATTGGACCATACGACATTGTGAGTAGGATTGGTGATGTGGCTTACAGGTTAGCCTTACCACCCGAACTTTCCGGCGTACACAATGTTTTCCATGTGTCTATGTTGAAGAAGTACGTTCCCGACAGACTACACATACTTCGTTATGAGCCATTAGAAATCCGAGAAGATGCTACATATGTTGAGAGGCCTAAGCAGATCATCGACACCAAAGAGCAAGAATTGAGAACTCGGACTATTCAGTGGGTCAAGGTACTTTGGGAGAATCATGGACCGGAAGAAGCAACTTGGGAATTACGGGATCAAGTTCAGAAGAAGTACCCACATCTTCTACCGGAGGTGAGTTTTAATTTCCATTTGGAGGACCAAATGTCCTAAGGGGTGGAGGATGTAAGACCCCGACCCGAGAGACCTCGTTTAGAGTTGTTTGAGTTGTGCTTTAGTTTTAAGTGTGTTAAGTGGTTTTTGGATTAGTTGGGGATTAGAATAGCTTTTATAATAGCTTTGGGGATTTGGAGAGCCTTTTAATTGTGGGACCCTTTGGGGGTTCTTATTACGAATTTTGTGAGATTGGGGGTTTACCGATGATTTCCAAGAATCGTGTTTTTAAACCCATTGGATTTATCTTGTTAATCCCTACAGCTTTCATGTTGACATCGTTTTCATTCGAGGACCTTAAACCCGATTTTTCACTAATTGAGGGCAAAATGGTCTTTTTACCCAAAATCTGGACACCGATTTCAATGTCACCAAAGTGTGCAAAATATATACTTTTTGGAAACTAGAAATTTTGCCGATCAACTTTGTCTTCTTCGCCGAATTCGTTTGAAGCCCCGAGGACCATGTTTTAAGCCCGAGAAGTCTTTTAAGTTGTGGGCCCCATCCTCACTTACTATATATAGAAAGCTTCTTCTTCTTTTTCCCATTTCTGGCAAAAACCCTAGAGGAGAAGAGAAACCCCAGCCCTAAGGGTTTTCCTTACCTTTTCTTGCCTCTTCATCTTCAATCCCCCACTAAACTAGTGCTAATGGAAGATTAGAGGCTACAATCTTCTTCCTCATCTCAAGGCCTTCGTCTTGACACCAATTTTGAAGAAAAACCGCCCACTCCAAAACTTGCTTTGGACAACACCTTGCTTTTTGAGGAACTTCCTTGTAAGTGATTTTCTTAAAAGTTTTATAATCTTGTTTGTTAGGCCCTAGGGTAGCTCTATTTCAATTATTGGAAGATTCCGTTTTGTTTTAATTAGTTTTGTTAATCTAGGGTTTGGATTTGGGGGTTTTGTGTATAGGTGTTTGATTTGGCCTAAGAGGTGATTAGAGCTCAATTGAATTGCAATTGGGACCAAGGCAAGTGGATGAAATGATTCTCATGTGTTTTATCATGTTTTATGCAAAATCTTGATTTGTCTTCATTAATGGTTTTAATGAATTATCATGTTTGATGATTTAGTCTTATTGATTTTGAATGATGATTTGATGAGATAATGAGGTCAAGGAATAGCCCAATTGTTTGTGAGGATATGTATGGAAGAAGGGGAAAGAAAGGAAATGGATTGGAGTTGGACAAGAGAAGGATTCAACCAAATGGGTTAAGGTTCGCTACAGGGCCGATCGATCGCCCATAAGGTCCGATCGATCGGACTGTAAATAACTGAGAGGGTCCTCAGGACCGATCGATCGCCGTCAGGTCCGATCGATCGGACTGTAAATAACTGAGAGGGTCTTCAGGACCGATCGATCGCCCGTCAGGTCCGATCGATCGGACTGAAATGAGATGAACTTTAAAATGAGAGAGTTGTGGGATTATGTTCCAGATTCATTCCCAAGCCCATACTCAAGTTCAATTCAGCTCTATCCCTTATCTTCTTAATTGAAGGCATTGAACCTATAATGATGTATTTAAACCCATGAATGAATTGGAGGAATTGTAATGGGCTGTATTGGGGAAGTATTGTTTGGAGCCCCATTGATATCTAAGGACTTGTGAAGTATTGCGTGAAGTCCAAAAGAAAATGGAAAGCTTATCAAGGAGATTGTATAGATTGACCAATGTGGATAAGGACCCGGAATGTCCCTAACTCTTAAAGAGTACCAAAATTTCATCATAACTGACATACGGGACCCTATTCACACTGATTCAATTCTAGAAACCCCATTGTTAGCCTATAAAGGTGGGAAAACTATTTGTATTCGATTTTCAACTAAACTCCTATTTTGGGATTTCAAACCAACTTGATATGACTAGACTGTTCCAAGAGTACTAAAAGTGATGTGTTTAGCTTTTGCTAACTTGTATATAGCGACTTGAGATGGATGTGTATTGGTGTCTATGGCACCCCGTTCTTGTATTATGCATATGATTTGATTTATCGTATTTGACCTATGAGTCGGCACCACTGAGCTTGGACGACCTCGTCGGTTTGATCTCCCGACTTGGGGTTCCTTCCCCTCCTGATAGTCAGCTGCAGTCTGGAATGTGCAGAGTTTTTACCCGGTTCGCTACCGTGGTCCCGCAGAGTATATATATATGTATATTATAATAATTATCGTTGTTCCTCCTCACCTCGTGTGACTGAGGTCAATGATCCTGTTTATCGTTGTTCCTCCTCACCTCGTGTGACTGAGGTCAATGATCCTGTTAGGGTATGCGCTCTCTTCACTTCGGTGAAGGGAGGATCTAGCTTGTGGGGTTGCCATCTTGACAGTTTCCGAATCCTTGTCACCTCACATGTTTTATTGCAAATGTACTTCTTTTGAAATGATATATTGTCTTTTACAAAAGTTCATTATTTATCCATAAGTTTTCTTAACTCTTGCATAGCATCATTGTTTTATTATTATTATGTCTTTCACCCACCTGCCAGACCGTCGTGTCTGATCCATTTATTTTGGTACTCAGGTCCCGAGCTCTTTGCCGTTGAGGAGGAGCCAGAGGAGGCGGTCAGTGCACCGCAACGAGTGATTGAGTGGCAAGCCGATGATGTCATGTAGACATTCGGCCTTGTCTTGAGAACGATACACTTGGGAACTTATTATATCTTTGTTTTAGGATTCATTTGATTGTACGGTCTTTGTTGACTGTTATTTTGGGGGGGGGGGGCTTTAATTAACTGATATTTTGTAAATATACTTAACTTTACTTTGGGGAAAAATATGCTTGCTCATTGCTCATCCTGATATCTTATCATGTTAACCATAAATCAGCCTTGCTTATGGATTTGAATGGTATTAATATGGTTTGCTACACGCTTCCGCAATTATGAGAATGTGTTTGATATGGTTGCATGTGAGATGAGGTGTAAAGATAATCCTCACCGCGGAACCCTGTGGGAAATCACGTGCACGGATAAATGTTCTTTTAATTCCGTGTGCGTTTTAGCCAAAGAGATGCACGTGGCGCGGCATCACCCCACCACTTACGTCCCAACTCCCGGACTCGGATCCTTCCCCTTTCGGTCCGTGGGTCGCGACATCAAGTCTACTGGGAAACTAATAAGTCGACCTGACATGTTTTTAAATTTCTTTGTACACATTCATAATAAAATATCTAGAAATATGTGATTTATATCCTCAAAAATTTATATAAATTCCATATCGATTGTCTTTTAAGATCTCATTTTTCTCACTATATCATTGTTTTATTGTTTTCAAATGTATAAAAAAAAGTAGTATCAGCTGTATTTGGACATTGCACTGGGCCTTGCAATTTACAATCACTCATTTTCTGTTGAAATTTGATTTTTAAATGTATTGAAGCTTCTACTGAATTGTTTAAGAACTTTATTTATTTTAAGAATTTATTTGTAAAACTGTGTTCGGTGGCACGTGCAGGGCTCCACTAGTTGTTAGAAACAAGCAAATGCCGTCACCATCTGCCAATCTTCTTCAACCATGTCCTAATCCCCAACTCATTACTTGCTTGGCCTTCCATCAACATCAATACCTTTACCTTTTGCTTTGTTTGGGGCAATTCATACACTTTTTCACATCGTTTAAAACCATAATCAAACCTCATCTTTAGCTTTCCACCTTGGCTAATCCTGATATCTTCACATATGCTTTTCTCTTTTAATAATCTTCTTTCATGGATGATGAGTGGAAAATAGTAGGTAATGGAAAGGTCATGGAATTTGATTAGATTCCCTTGAGTTTTGGCAGAGATTATTTCAGGGGTAGAGCCCATTTTGATTGGAGATAGATAATTAGGGTACGGCAAATTGCACATTTGTTGAGACAATTTCTCATGAAATGGTGACTGGACTAGTAGTGTACAACAGTTGGATTTATACAAAAAAAAAAAAAAAAAAACCCATACTTTGAAGCGGTTTTTAATTTGACATTTTGAAATGACAGTGATTATGGTTGATGCCATTCCACCCAAGTGTTGTAATTACCTTCCCAAGCTTGGATAGAGGAGGGTTTGTGGTTAAGGAGTGATAGCCGGGTATAACTTTTCTCACAACTCTAAAAGGAATTTGAAGAGATATGGAGAAGTGCAACATTTAAAGATTTGGCCCATGATAGATTTGATTGGAGAGACCAAATTTATATAGGTATTTAACATAGTTGGGACAAAGCTTTCATGATGATGAGTGAAAATGGTTGGTCTAAAGTCATTTTCTTTAAATAAGCTGGGCAATGCTAATAGAGCTCATTTGATGGATAGAAGTTATCCGGAAACTTTTGGATTTGACTATAAAAGAAATGTAAACCCCAATAATTTAAGTTAGAATACAAAATCCGCAAAGAGAAAAGAGGCAATTTGTCATTTCCATGCTCAACACTGTTACAGTGTTAGTAGGAAATATGAAAACTCATTTCACTTTCCTAATATTCAGGATTCAATGAACCCATGAATAAGATACCTAAACACAGGTGCTTTGAAATCTTCACATTACTAAATGGGTAGTGCTGAGTCTATGGCTGTGGTTTAGCTAGCTAGTTATATACACAAAATGCGTGCACCCCCAATCCAATCCAATTAGTTGCAGTATGACCTACCAACTCAATCTAAACCAGACCTCTTAATAAAAGTCTGGCTCGACCCTTGTAACTTTTGGATTGAGTTGAGGTTACCATTTTCAACCCAGCTAATACATGATTCGCGCTCTGATTGAGACGATGCATGTTGCCCTTAGTGTTCTATCTAATCCAATTGCCACTCCTAGGTGCACCACTTTGTCCTTGAGGACGCAGTTGTTTTTTCATTCTTCCTCTCTGTCTTTCTTCCCAAAAATCTGATCAGGGCTGCTAATGATCCAATCTAGCTCATAAGCATCTTTTTAGCTTACTTCACCTCGACTGAAGTGCAAGATCATTTTTTAATGGGCTTAGGCTTGAACCCATCCTATTTCACCAGCTCATATAAATCTCTGCTGAGCTTGAGAAACCAACTTAACATAGTTGAGATTGGCTCATGAAATGACTCAGGTTTGTTAGTCAAGTTGAAAATCTCAACTGAACTATATTGAAAATTTTTAAAAGTCAACCTGAAACATCAAGTGTCTTATTTGGTAGTTAAAGTCCATCACTCAGCTGGATCCATTTGGAGTTTCGTTGGCAAGTCGAACAGACTTTAACTCATTGATTAATTGGATTAGAAATCCCAAACTCATAATGAGCGGAGCAAATTAAAACAAAACCCAAACCCTGAATCAACTAATCCATTTCAAAAAGTAAAAGTTGAAGAACATTAGTTTTTTTTTCCCTTTACAAGGCAGGAAGAAGAACAACATATATCAGGGATATTTCCATTACCATTCATCAAAACTCAATTCCCCTGCATTGCTTCCCTCCCATCTCCCATTCTCTAAGCTCCTAATTTGATTCATTGAAGGGTGAAGAAAGGGCTGGATTTTAGAATTCCTCCCCCACCCCAAAATGGATCTGGCCCCAGAAGATCTCCAATTCCTGACAGTCCCAGAATCCTCAAACACTCCATCTCCATCCCATCCCTCTCCCCCAAGAACCTTCTCCCTCCCCACTGTCATCTTCACCTTCCTCGCTCCTTTGCAATCCTCACCCACTCATTCATCTCCCACCAATTCCATTCCCCTCTCCTTCCACCACCCACCCACCACCACCCGCCCCTCACTCCTCCTCCTTCTTCCTCTACCAATTCCTCTACCTCCTCTTCCTCTTCTCCTTCTCCCTCCTCTCCACCGCCGCTGTTGTCTTCACCGTCGCCTCCATCTACACTCTAAGCCTACCTCCTGCTCCTCCACCCTCCACGCCATCCCCT